>JABCPU010000621.1:0-34884 GCA_016800925.1 Suillus spraguei | reverse complement strand
GGGTAACGAGAATGCTCTTCCTCTCAGGGGTGAGGGATGGTGGGATGGGTACGAGAGTTTCATTGTCGTATTTGGCCATCAATCTGGCACAAGACATAGTTCAAGTAAGTGGCACGTACGACAGTCAGATCATGTTCAGTTACCTTTTGTAACTGGCGATCTTCTCAAGGAATATTTTCCGTGCCTCCACAACATCATCGCGTTCATGTCCATCATGGTATATGCCTTTCTGGACACTCTGCAAGTGTATCCAAGTTTCTTCAGCCAGGTTTCTGCAGTACATTCACTGATGTGGCTGTTCAGACCGGTTAAGCCAAGTGTGGTGCAATGACTTCGTTAACATGACAGCACATGGCACTTGGCGTGATGGTGCCGAGCTTCTGCATGGCAAGATACCTCCACATGTTGTGAACGACTGCCTCATTATCCAACAATATGTATTGTCTACGGTGATTAAGTTTCTTTGACGGAGGAAGGCAGTGATGTTGCAGAAGGTAGAGCTCATTCCTGCGAATTTGACGTGCAAAATTTCCTCCCTCTTGTGCTCCAGTGCCCTTCTTTCCCTTACCCATCCGTCGTGCAATTGCAAGACTTGCACTCAAACACGGAGTTTTACACTTTGGATGACAGCGATACTGCGCTCGCAGTTTGACATATTGTGTCACTGCGGTAAGTTGAGTAATTATCTTCAGTGATTTCTTTGTTCGCAGGTTTTTAACCATCCGAAGGCAGCATCCACGATCTTGAAAATGTCAGTATCGGGGGCAGTTTCAACATCATCTTGATCATCCTTTAGCCACTCTTGGGCCCCAGGCGCCAGTGGACTCTCGTGATAAACATCATTTGCGTCTTCTGATCCAAATGTCAGATCTGAATTTTCCATTTCCAGCTCATCGCTGTCATGAATGGCCTTAGTGTGGAATCAGCCTAATTAAAGCAGCAATATCAATTCATTGCTTACCTCAAGGTATTCATCTGGATCAAATTCTTCATTCCATGGTATAGATGTGATGTCATTCAGCTCGTCTTGGAGTAACGAAGCGCTGTGTTCCATCAGGTCAAAACCCATTTCCAAAGAATATTCAAGTGCTGGATCCTGCTGTATAGGCTCCACTTCCTCAGCGATGAACTGCTCCTTTTTGGACATGAGAGTCATATCTCTCTAATTAACTCGATGTAAGTCTCAGCAGTCATTTACGGTATGTCCGAACCTTCACAAAAAATGTGTCTATTGTCTTTGCTCCGCTAGCTGCTTGGTCCCATAAAGACTTCTTCCTCCATTGAGATGTCCGAGAGTTTCCCCGGTAAACAGCTGGCCTATTTATGGTTTTCTGCTTCTTTTGCTGTATGCCAGGCTTGATGGTAAGCATGGTTGAATTCCGTAGGTGTTCAGAGACATTCACCCATGGTTCGCCATCAAACCCATCTTCCCTAGTTAAATTACTGCCCTTGGCTTGAAGATTTGCAGGTAAAAACATGCCATAGAGGTTCTGTACGGCAACAATGAACCCAGGTGTGTCATCTGCTTCAATCTCGCTCTCCCCACTAGAGCCTCGTACTCTGAGTCTGACCCCTCTTCTGGTTGAGGTGATGGCAAAGAGCTAAATATAGGACAGTCAGCTCGTTGCTTCTTTGCTTGAGCAGCTTTCTTTGTCACAGGAGGCATATGAACGGTCTGGGGGAGATGAACAGGGTCTAGGGAGCATGGGGTAATTTTTTTTTCTGACGGGAAAATTTGAAACAAAATGGGAAATTTCGAAAAATTGCTTATTTTTGCTTGTTTCCTTACAGAATTTTCATTGGACATCGAAATTTGTACTATAGAGGTCCTACGGAGATGGTATCCTAGTGCTTCGTACACTGTAGTAACAGCGGCAGCAAGGTAACTACGCACCAATGGATTTTAGATGGAATAGGATGGGACATGAGGGCATCGGTGCGAGGATCTGGTAAGGGTTCACAGGAGAAGAACGGTTCCACCTTAGTGGAGCGAAAAGGCTATTTCATCGCTATAAGGAAACTCATCAGCTGCCGCCGCAGACGTTAACAAGATGCTTGTCGAAAATGGGGTTTTGACAGTCAGCGTAGCTTTTCTCGCTACATCCGCTGGGTGCTTTGAATATTGACCGTCCCGGTCAAACGTACTGTATATAAGACTTAGCATTCCTGCGACTTGCAAGCACGTGCGTGATGTGTGGTATGCGGAGTTTACGAAGCATGATTGGCGGTGAACTTGTGGTATCATGGGAAGGGGATAATGATGGACACGAGGTGCATTATGCGGCGGTTACGAGTGGGGAGCTGCTATAAATGACTGGTGTACCCGTGATGCCTTGCTTGCCTTTGCTACAGCATGTCCCTCTTCGACCTTGGTTCCGACCTTTGCCCTGAGGCCGTTGCCTTGGTTGAGAAGTTTGCCGCGATCCACGCTAAGGTCGAGGCGCTGACCAAATGCGTCCCTGAGGACCGTGAGGACTTAGCCGCTGAGAAGAAGCAGTGGATGAATGAGTGGACTCTTGCTACGGTAAGCGACTATTGGCGGTGTTCTGTGTGTTTACTCATTTCTACGGTATAGGGCGCGATGGCGAAGTGTCATTTGGATGGGAAGACATATAGCCTGGCGTCGGTCTTGCTGCCAGCAGAGAACACCACGGGACTGGAAGCGAGTAAGGTGTATGATCGGTGGACCGAGCAAGTTCGCGCAGCTTTACTTGCCGTGAAGATTAAGCGTGAGCAAGAGAAGTTAGCTGCTGCTGCTGACGAGAAGGGCAAGGAGAAGGAAGTCGCTGTGGCAGACATGCCAATGAAGGAGGTTATTAGCAGTGATGCAGAGGGTATGGTGGCGCCATTAGCATCTACTGAGGGTACTTTGGTAAGTTCTCGCTATCTCTCTTTCGCTTGCCTGTACTTATGAGCTATTTCTAGCGTCCAAAGCCGCGCCCCAGGATTGGTAGGAGACCTGGCGACATCATGTACTCGAAGCTGTGTGAGCGCTGCGCTCGTCTGAAGATACTCTGCTCCGGCGAGCATGGGTATAGCTGTTGGCCATGCCGCAAGCTAAAGACTGGCTGCATCCAATCCAGATACTTCGGTAGTAAGTTCTGTGCATGTCTAACTTCTAACCTTGTTAACTTGTTCGTAGAGCGTAAGGTCAAGTCTGCGGCAAAGATGCTGCCTACCGCTGGTGATAGCGGTAGTGGTAAGGCTGGTAGTGAAGTTACCGCTGGTGGTCCACCTGAAGCGGCAATAGAGCTGACAGAAGGGGAGGAGATGGATATGGGAGAAGTCGCTAGGCAGGTCGCTGAGGACTCTGACATAGAGGATGAAGCGGAATTCCAGCGACAGCTGGATGAGCTGTGCACCATTCCAGACCTGTTCTTCTTGGCTGATGCTGAGATGCAGAAGCTGGATGTGCGGTACATGCAGATGCAAGGCCTGATGAAAGAGATGGCCGCGAGCATGAAGTATCTTCATGGCTATCTGGACCGCATCAAGAAGGCGCACGGTGATTGAGTACTTAGTGTGTCTCTTCCTTTGTACCATATACTTGTATACTGTAGCGCATGCATACGAGTCTGTCTCCTGTGGTTGTACCGCTGGTAAGGCAAAGTGAGTTGGTGGTCCTGTCCAAATGTCCCATGTCCGTGTCCAAATTCCAGTACTAGTCCATTGAGTGCCTGTGTGATATAGTAAGGGTAAATGAGCGCTCACGTAAGATGAGACTAGAGTGAAAGTACAGCCAAAATTGCGAGTTGCCGCTTGTCTTGTCTTCATCATTGTGCTTCCTTCTTCTATTCCTGTGTGATACCGCTGCGTGCGTGATGTCCTTGGTTCTGTGAAATGTGCGTGGTGCACTGCCTCCGCGGTAGAAGGAAATATGTACGGTAATGATTGGTGCGTGGTATTAGCCCATTCTTTGCAGTCCGTTGCAGTATTATCTTTGACATAAGAGTCTGTGCACTGTTAGTGCATAGCGTAGGTAAGTGAGATCTAGAGAGTGGAAAATTTGATAAGAGAAACTGAGACACCGGATGAAACCCGGGGTAAAACTGATACTATCATACTGAGCGGTATTTGTTTTTTGTGTTTTTTGTGTTTTTCAGGGTGAGCGTGGTATTAGAGAGCAGCAGTATGATAACGAGTGTCGGTAGTAGTGGTATGGGATAGGTGGGGTTAAGCGTCGGCGCTGAAGCCAATGTCTTCATCTGCCGGCTCATTGTTGTCTTCTCCTGCCAATGGGTCCAATGCTTCTTCATCTAGACCAGTGATGCTAGTAACTGAAAGTTTAGTATTGGTACACGGGTGATAAGGGATCAAGCGGAAATGCTGTGTAACGCAGTTTGGATATGCTGCCATCTAGCTCGGCTAGCCAGTATGAGCCGCCATTGGTACGATGCACAACTACCATTGGACTGAGGTACCACGGCTTCGTCTTTCGACTCAGCTCATACTCGATCTTGGAATTACGCACTAAGACTAATGTTCCTGGAGCAAAGTTATAGTCTTTGATAGTAGCGCCGTACTGGCGCTTGAATTGCTGCACCGAATTGAGCCTAGCCTTGGTGACTTTATTTCTGATGCTGCGGATATCTTCTTGCCACTTCTGTAACTGCTGTGCACAGTAAGCGATGAGATTGGTAGTGGAGAACGTCTCTTGACCGGGTAGGTCCACTAGAAAGGTACTTTCAGCGAGATCAAATGGAAAGATTGGCTCGACGCCATGAACCATAAAATATGGCGATAGCCCAGTGTCATGATGAATGGTAACATGCTCGGCCCAGAACACAGTATGAATGGTCTGGTACCAGCAGGACTCGTCCCCCTCGCAACTTTTCATGATGGCCTCCCAGACATTGTAATGACGCTGCTCGACAATGCCGTTGGCTTGCGAGTTGTAAGGAGAAATGCGGATTGGGTGAATCCCATAGTGGTTAGCTAACTCTTTTACTGCTGCAATGAAAGCTGCCCCATTGTCAGTAACAATCTCGGTGATAGGTCCCCACTGACACAAAACCTCCTCGAAAATGAAGGCGCTAAGGGTCCTGGTGTTTTCCTTGCATAGCATACACCATTCCGGGTAGCTGGTAAGAGCACAGCGCGCTTGAACTAAGCGATCGAATCCGCCGGCTTTTGGCATCATCATAGTGTCAAGGTGTGCACGCCTAAAGATACCGCCGGGTACAGGGACGGTTGGCGGTATGTGCAAGCAGCAAGTCTGCCTGATCTGGCACTTGTGACAAGTCCTGTTGTACCATTTGATATCGTCAATAATATATGGCCACCAAAAACGTAAAAGAAGTCTAATGCGAGTCGCGAATACTCCCTTATGACCTAAGTTGTTGTGTGCTTCCTTAAGAATACGCAAGCGCTTAGCCACCAGTACGACTAGCTGATGCTTGCCGAGCGATTGCTGCCAGAAGAGGCTATCCCCCAACACGAAGTACCAAATGAGTGTCCCGATGAAGGACATAAATTCCTTGTTCGTCAAGCTCGCTGGCCGCTTGTGGTCAGTCAGGAATCACTGAATTACCAGCATATGTTCATCTTGGGCTTGAGCGGCCTCAGAATGCGGGATTATGATGCTGTCGCTATTGTGGGTAACGGTACCTAAACATGTGAGTAACGTGGGTGGTTGTCATATACCATACTTCTAATCTCAGATCCGATCATATCCGTCCAGATCCGATCGTTTCCATATCCATCTGGTCCACAGATCCTGTCCGGACCACCCTCCCGAATGTACTCACTTCTCGCACCTTAACTCCCTGGTGAACATCTCCTTTCGTCATTTCTCCTACTACCGGTACTCCGGCTGTTTATATTTCCGTCCTGTGTTACTGATCTGTTTCCTGTGTTCATTTCCGATTCATGCTTACTGATCCGCTGTGCAATAACTAATAGACTTCCGTTACACTTCGTACATAGCCCTCGGTCCCGGACTTGCTAATTATCCGTCTTAGATACTTACTGTATATAAACCACTTGTAGATCTCCGTAGAACCCTAGTTCGAATATCATCTTAGATTCTACTCATTCTTCCTCCTCCGGACTTAAGCCACTCTCCGCTTTAAGTCACCTTCCGAGACTTAGGATTGATTCCTATAGTCTAGACCTCCGACTCTATCTTTGGATAGTCCATCTCCGTTAGTTTCTAGTTAGGAACTCGTTCCGAAACTAGCCTTAATCTCTGTCCTCTCCTTACGTTCCGAATTACCTTCGGACGTGTTATATCCGACACCTTCGGACACCCGGATCCGTCACGCAACCCCTTCCGGGTCTTCGGACGAATAACTCCTCCCTGAAATAAGGGGCATTACTCGAGAAAGGGGCACAGTGTACGAACTGAGGCCAAAGCCCTTCGGATCTCTCTACCCTTGAGTACAGTCTTAACAGTGGTCGAGTTAGTGAGCACAGCATGGGTGATGAATGAGGGTGCTGCAAGATGTTGCCGCAAGGACCTGCGACTATGCAAGCCCTGTCGTTCAAAATCTCCATACTGAAGGAGTACGAGTGGTCTAACCAATCCTCGTGATCATCCTCCTCAGCTGGATCTTCGTCTGCGGCAGGTCTCCTTGAGAGACCGTCAGCACCGGTATGCTTGGTTGCCGGTACGTGCACGAGATTGAATTGAAACAAAAGTATACCTGTGATCCAGCGATTGATCATAGCGTTAGGCTGGAGATCTGGGTTATTGATCATCCCCTTGATATACTTTGCATCCACCTCAACTGTAAGGTTGACGATGCCGAAGATATACACCCGCATAGCGCGCAGTGCTCTGAACAACCTGTATAGCTCGAGCTTTGCTTGTGAGTAGCGGCTCTCAACTTCAGTAAGCATTAGTGAACCAAAGTGGCTAGGGTAGCGCTTCATGTCCTCGCCAATTTGCAAGAGTATAAAACCTATGGCAATAGAAGATGTGTCAACAGCTAGAACGACTTCTCGCCCAGAAACATAATCGAGCGGTTTTAGCGTGGGCGACTGCATAATAGCGTCTTTGAGCATCTGCATAGCTACCTTCTGTTCGTGACCCCACTCAAATATGACGTCCTTGCATGTTAGCGCTACTAGTGGTCTCACTATCTTGGCGAAGTCCTTGATGAAAATACGCAAGATGCCACAGGTACCTAGGAAGCCCCGCACATGCGTAACGGTGCTACACTCAGGTCAATCGCAGATCTTTTGTACCTTCCCGGACTCTGGAACACGCCCTTCAAAGGTACACATGTGTCCTATGATATTGGCAGTAGGCGCAGCTAAAACAAACTTTTTGGCGGTCACTGTTAGCCCAACCATACGCAAGCGGTGCAAGACGTAGTTAACCACAATTAAGTATTCCCAGATGAAGCGGTGAATGCCAGCGTTCTCCGGTATGGTCTCATATGAGCTGTCAGCTCTCTGATACCACATCTTTACCGACTTCATGGCAATGTCGTCAATGAATGGGAATGTGTACATCGGGATCTCGTCTTGTAGGATGAAGCAAATATCCCCCTGAAAGAGCTGTACACTGTTAGCGTGGCCCATCGGAAGCGTGGTTAGGCGGTAAGGCCCCAACAGTGTACCAAAGGTAGTCATATCGTACGAGTCAACATGTAGCGACCGCTGATCATATCCTGAACATAAGTCCATCATGCCGTACACAGCGTAGCCGGCAAACAATTCAGCGAGATGTTCAATGAAAGGAGGAACAGAAGCATCTTTGATAGTTACCCTGTTCAGTGGTTGGAGATCATGAACTATATGCAGTGATGTACCATCTTTCTTGACGACGCAGAACCATTGCGAGTGGTAAGATGCGTTGACGGTTCGTACACGCCGGATGCAATCTTTTCCTTGATAATGCCCACAACTTTCTCCAGCATGGCAGGAGGGATTGGGATACTGCGCTCCGCCCATGGTGTGTGTGGTACCATCGGTATCTTGTACAGCGGAAATTACTTCTCATCGAGACGGCCACGTTCTGACACGTCCCAAGTGAAGGTGGTCTCGTGTTCACAAACAAGCTAATGTACGAGCTTGTCCTCCTCTGGCCATAGCCACTTCGCAGGATCCAGATCAAGTGCGTCAGCTCTCTCTTGGGTAAACCGCTTGCCAGGTACAAAGTCTGGTGGGTGCGGCGGTAACTCAGGTAAACCGGCCAGAGGGTCTGGTGGTAGTTCCCGTTGCATGTGTACTCTGGCAGCATGGTAGTCAGGATGGTGTTGACTTTCTTGCCTACAGGTTTGTAGACGTAGGAGTGCGTGGTCTCGTTGTAGGTATAAACACTGTGGAAGGCTTCAGTAGACTCAGTGTTAATGGAGGAATGCATAGAGGTTATGTAATGATCATGAGCAGATAACTGAGGACAGTTAAAGGGAGACGATGATGCATCAGCGGTAGTGCTCCGTAAGAGTGGTGGTTGCACAGTGGGCACCGGTATGCAGTCAGTGGAACTTGGTACAGTAGCGGTAACTTTAGCGGTAACTTTAGCGGTAACTGGTTCTTGAGAAATGAAAGAAGAAGAAGAATGAAACATTTGGGAGTCTCCCCGCGCCACGTGCGGCTCATTGATCTTTAAAAATCCTGCTCAGTAGACATTGCTGGGCACTTAGCGCAACCCTGACATTTCTTTACCCATGGCTGTATGGGTATGCGGATGACCTTGCCGTTATTGGGTCAGTGAGCGTAAGGTCCTGCTCGCCGCTTGGCGTGTCCTCAGTGTTACATGCTGTCATCGTGTAGAACGGTCTTCCTAGCAAGAGGTCAAAATTAGCGGTCTCGACAACTTGTTCCTGGAACAGCATTTCGCCAGTTCCAAAGTCTAGCAGCAGGTTCTCAATGACTCCCAGCATCTCGTTGGTAGACGTGTTAGCCGACTCCATGTTGATCTTGTGGTCTGGTCTCAGTGGTGTGGAACCCAGCATGCGCCAAACTCTCGCTGGCATGACAAGACATTCAGCACCCTGGTCCAATGTGCACGTCAAGACCTGTCCCTTGGTAATGGCCATGATAGCCTGCAGTGGCGCAAAGTGCTCTGCGACCACTCATCCGTCAGCACCTCGTGAGCAGTAATGCTCCCAATACTTCATCTGTTCCCTAGCGCTAGGCATGATACCTAACTCATTGACTAGCGCGGCGTTAACACTAACTTGCTTGTTGGTAGTAGCTTCCTTGAGGTTCTTGCAGATCTCTGGCGCTACCGCGATGAGTTCGCATACTGGTATGGTAACATCAGAGTCCAGGATATGGTCTACGACGCGTTGTAGCGAACAAAGTCATGCTGACCATGAAAGTGCTGTTTTACACAAGTTTCTCATTACTGCCTACAGCAGCTACCGAGAAAACCCCTATAGTGAGCATTACCCCTTTTTGCTTCGCCGGTACTGTTTTTGCTCCATGGATCCTTGCCCCTTACCGAATCTCACTACCGATGTCCTCCTGTCCATTCCATTTCCGTCTATGATCCATTGGTGCGTAGCATATTCGTTTCCGCCATTACTAAAGCTATGGCAAGACTTACCTTACCTTCCATGACACCGCTTGCTCGCTGCATGCCTCTTAGCTAAATATCTCTATCTCGCTACTGTTCTTGCTATGTATTCCAGCCATTCACGGTACATGTTAAAAAGGACTCTTCGCACATTCTGGTACTTTTACTTTTCCCTCTATGATACACACGGTACTTAGGAATTGTCACCACTACTGTCTCTAATGGAATAAAGTCTTTCGCTGAAGTCACTATCTCTTAAGAATTGTTTTACTGCTGCATGCACCACTGCTCTTTACCGCTTTCCCACGCTTCACCGCTTGCACTACGCTTTCCCGCACTTCATCACTACGCTTCACCGCTTGTTTGACCGCCAGTTTCCCACGCCTTACCGCAGTTTTACCGCACGCACTACCGCAGTTTTACCACTTTCGCTACCACTTGTCTACCGCTTTCCCGCACTTACCGCTAGTATTACTGCTAGTTTCCCATGGACTGGAGGTCACCGCTAGCATCTCACTACCTCCGACGGCAGTCTTGCACCACAGGTTGGGCATTATTGAACTATATTGACTTAGCATTCCCTTTAGGGTCGAACACTCTTTCTTTGCAAGTGAAGCAGACTAGACGGAGCTCAAGACTCGCATACTAGTTTAGGCCATGGTTCATCTACAGCCCAGGCTAGATTGTATCTTTACAGTGTCTATCAGTGTCCTTGTCTTCTAGTGGATGCTGGTACCTGTATTGGGGCGCAGGTTGGTTGGCGGCATTGTTAGATGGAGAAGAAGTTGCAGGTGCTGGATGCACTGTACTCTTGGCAGTATCGGTAGACGAAGAAGAAGTTGCAGGTACTGGTGGGGTGCTCTTGGCGGTAGGCACTGCCAGGTTAAGGATCTTAGTTCCGGGGTTGGGCACCGCACTTGCTTTGACTTGGGGTGAAACCACCTCCTCGGCCACATCAGCAGCTTTAGAGGATGGTCCCGCTTTAGGTCTCAGCAGCATCTCGACGCCATCAAACTGCATGGTCTTTCCCTTGTCCGATTTCCTAGTGGCATAAGTGTCCGTATTGTTAGCATCATACAAATCCTGCGCCAGACGTAAGTCATTAGCACGCTCTACTTCAGCGTCTGTCCTGTGAATGGTGTTAGTGTGCAAGAATGCAGAGGGATTGATGTCAAGCATGGTGTCATGCCCATGCTCAACCCGGCAGTACAGGTTTCCTAATACCGTAGCGTTAGCTCCCGTAGCAGGGCTTCGCTTGCCAAGCAGTCAAGGCTTCATTGGAAATTGGGACCAAGACGGGGGACTGCATTGCCATTAGGCAGAACTATGCGTCTGTTCCTATTAATGATCTTACCGTCGTGTATGTACGCTTCCTTGATCGTGCAATCCAGCATCTTGTGCAGACTGCTGCAGAAGTGGCACGTGATGGGTGCATACTGTGCATACTTTCGCTTGATCATAACACCAGGATTGGCTGGTTGCATCTGCGGTTGCGGTGATACCTGTTGAGCGGTGGAAGATTTAGCATATGCCAGCGAGGAAGCCAGCGCCATTATGGCAGTGGAGGTACTTGGCAAAAGAAAGATTGCAGCTTTGTATACCTTTTTGATGTCATAAGGATACTCTGGGTGATGTGCGGTAAGCGTAAGCTCGAGCCGCCGCATGATAGCGGTCTTGGCAGTAGCGTGGAATCTGTCAAGGAACAGACAGTCCCGCTCAAGTTCGGCAAGCTTCTTCTTCGCGATCAAGTGCTGAGAGATCTTGAAAAACTTCCTATAGTATGGCCCGAGATCTTCTTGCGAGGTCATCAGCATATGAGCTTGTTCTGCACAAAGGTTCTCGAGGTCAGTACGGGTGAAGCGGCGATCACCTTCACATCCAGGATACAAAAGTTTTACCGCTGTGGTACACTTAGCCCAATCCAGCAGACTGGCTTCATTGAGTATCTCCCACGTCTCAGAGTCGTCAATAGGCGTATCTCAGCGCTGCCTTAATAAGGTGCTCGCCGGTCAAGTTGGCATGAGCGCCTAAGAGTTCTACATCCTCGAAAAATGGAAAAAGGCATGCTGGGGTGCCGTCAAATTTAGGCGCAGCGTCTGTGCCCCTTAGCGGCATGCAGAATGGAGTTGTCATGATTGGCGGTCAGGATTTAGCTTGCGGTTGCAGTAGGACTAACGATTGTGGTGTAAGCGTCAATGGAATGGTAGCGTGAGCATGGATAATAGTGCGATGGTGAATAGTGGGTGGCGTTGGCAGTACTGTAGCAATGTGCTGTCGAGGCAAAGGAGGAGCAAGAGTTTCCTCGTTTGGCGAAGGGTAGAGGTTGCAGACTGATGTCAAGGGTGATCCCTTAGGAGGCGAGTCAATGGTAACAAACGGTATCTGCGATTCTTCCGGTTCGAAAGCTCCCAGTAGTTGTTTGCCTTTCGGCATTTCCCCTTGCTCGCTAGACGATTCGTCAGCAATAAGTTCTCGAAGGATGGTGGCTTCCTCTGCGCTAGATTGGCGGCTAGATGCTAAGATCTCCATGTCGTTGTTAGTCTTTGGCGCGAAGAAATCTTCTTTGGCTAGGCAGATAGACCTGAGACTGCGAGTCTCATTGTCTCGAAGAGTGCAGGTAGTGCATTCCAGATTTAGTGCTTTTATGGTCCCCTCGTGGTGGGCTCCAATTGAAATGAAGAAACTAGCACTGGCCTAAGTATAAGCGCAGCGTTAATCCTACTGAATGTGCGAGTGAGATGTTCGACCCAAGAGGACTGCAGATAGAAGCAATTCCTTCAAAGTTAGTGCAAAGGAAACAATGAAGTACTAATATGGCAATGTGTTACAATCGTACGTACCCCTATTCATTTTCCCTTTTGTCCCCTTTAGTATATCATGTCACATGACTCTGACTCATATGCTCAATGCATCTGTATGATACATGCCTTCCTTATTAGGATACGCAGTTACGTTCTCACGGTTACTTAGTCTGTGTGCACATATTGGCCTATTTAAGCACAGTGTATGTACTTGTAGTAGATTCCCTACTTTAATCTTACTGGGTTTTACCTGGAATCTCCTTCACTTAGGTCTCCAACCTAAGTCGTCTTGAATTGTCTCTAAGTCTAAGCACTCCTTAGCCTTAGTCTCTATTCTCGCAGAACCTCTCGGACTTGTCCTTGAGGCCGAACCCTTGATCGTACTCGGAACACATTCCTTGTACTTTCACCTTGTCCTCTTCTGGACATTGTAAGAACTCCCAGCAGACCGACTGTGTCTTTTCACTGTCGCTGGTGACGCCACCCCAGTTTGTAACACAATGAGGATTCCGACTTCCGAGGTTAGCAGCGGTACTAGCATGGTGTCAGCGGTACACGCATGGTAATGATAGCTGCAAAGGTTAGCTAGCGAGAGCAAGAACAAAGTTACTTAGGCGAGACGAAAATGTTTTAACTACTGGTGGTGCGGTAGTGGTAGCGGCAACTTCCATATGAGCAGGAACGCAGATGAGAGAGAAAACGACCCAGCAAGATCACTGGCCGCAGTCCGGTTACAAGTAGTGAAGTCAAAAGTTGCGCGGTGCTTTGAGCGGTGAAGTTACCGGCGGTTAAATCTATGAGTGAAGTTCGAAATAGCTATGCGAGTCCGGTAGTGAGAAAGAAAATAAATGGGGTACTTAATTATGAGGCGCACAGCATGCAGCGGCCCCTTGAGATGTAATGTAAATCTTGCTGTAGGTTTAGTAATGGTGGAAGCGAGGTAACTACGCACCAATGGATTCTAGACAGAATAGGACAGGACATGAGGGCATTGGCGCGAGGATCCGGTAAGAGTTCACGGGAGAAGAACAGTTCCACCTTAGCGGAGCAAAAAGGCTATTTCGTCGCTATAAGGAAATTCATCGGCTGCCGCCACAGACATTAACGAGACGCTTGTCGAAAATGGGGTTTTGACGGTCAGCATGACTTTTCTTGCTACATCGGCCCACCCATATATGTAATATTCTCTTACCTTGGCCCACCCGTCTATGCAATAATATTTGCCTTGCATCTCTCTTCAGCCCAGCTGTCTATAATATCCTACTCTACATACTACCCAGATGGGCCCACCCATCTCTGTCGGTGATGATATCCCCCTGGCCCATCCATCAACATCAGAAATCATGTTTCCCTCGGCCCACCCGTCTCTCCCGAAAATAAAAGTCTCCTGGCCCACCTGTCTCCATCGGAAATAATATTCTCCCTGGCCCATCCATCAACATCGAGGATATACATAACCTCGGCCCATGGTCTGCTGGCCCGTCTTTGACGGGATATTATGTGAGTCGGGTGACCCATATAGTATGGAGTTTGTCACTGAAGGGGCTCTGCATAGCTAATATTTGATTTGTGAGAATAAAAAATTGCTAGCAGCTAAATAATGACTTACAGTTTCTGCCTCATCTGACAAGATGACATGCCCACCCACAGCGACAGTGTCTCCATTTGTTGCAACAATTGAATCAGCAATTATGAAGCGGGAACTTGAGGAAGACAGATCTTTTGATGCGTTTTGGGGATCAGCGCAAATTCTGTGTGATTGAGTCTGGCTCCACAGGACAGTCACTACTTTTCCCTTGTTTGCAGGTACAGGAAGTCTGACTGAGCCTGCGTGTGGAGGAAGTGAGTGAAAAGACAATATAACTTATGGGTAGCTTCACAAACCTGCAGCTTTTGCATTTGCTGTGTTCAGCCCCAATAAATGGTGCTGTTCTGGATGATCAGCAATATACTGCCACACAGCATCACCAGCGCAAACCCATTTCTTCTGCACAGCATCAAACCAGAAACCGCCAGTTACAACATGCTTGATGATGTCATGCGAAGCAAACATGTTGCAAGTGTCACGACTTGGAGCTTGACAATTGCTGTGAATGCATGTGAGACAAAAGACGTGATTAAAGGATTCAAAGTGCTCTGTGGAAAAGAGAATCGCAGGTCCAAATCGATGGATGTACATTGGAATATGTAGGAGAAAGTGGAATTTTGCCTTGCTAATGAGAATACTTGGGGCGCATTGTGCACTGATTGTCAGAAGGTCTTCAATGGTGAGTGAGAGCTCTGCCTTCACTGAAGGTCAGTGCTCTGGAAAATGGAGATTTGCATTGAAAGCATACCAAATAAGTTTCCAGATCATTGATTTTCGTGTGCCATAATAACACCACCACCTCACCAATAACCGTCCAGCCATTAAGCACCATTTTTGGGACAAGATCATAGATAATATATGGCATTACCTGTGCAAGAGACTTGAAGTGCTTGCCAATTAAGCTTCCCTTGTAGTGACAAATGTACTCCACACCAAGAGTCAGTGCATGTAGACCATTTGTGGAGATGGACTCGAGGCGAGTCTGAAAGGTGTCAAGTAGATGAGCCTTCTCAAGGATGAAGACAGTCTGACCCCAGAAGTATTTGACGATGCCAAGAAGAACAGTATGCAATATTTCTGTCAGTGTACCTCTGTGAATGTTAACTCCAGGCATTCCCAACAGGGGGTTGATGAACTCCTCGAGTGGTTGACCACAAAGGAGCTCTTCAAATTCTTTTTCCAGTGTTGCACAAACTTCATCTGTTGATTTTTCAACCATCGTCCCACCAACATAGCAGGTTCTACAGAACATGTTGCACTTGAGACCACTGTGACTGCACTCTTCTGCCTGCATCTGGTTATCGCCAGCCTTGAAGAGGCCATAAGGAACAAGCATGATTTCTTCTTCGTACTTGCAATCCCATGCTATAACGCCCTGTTCAGCAGTGGTACTTGGCATCATGTTAGTATGAGTGTTTAGGTGAAGAGAGGCAAATAATGAACATTATTGAATCCTTGCACCCTTTGCGAGTTCGAGAGGCGATGCATGGGGTGATGAAGACACAAACCTGACACAAAACTCTTTTTCAAGCATCTGATGTGGCATCGCAGCATTTGACATATAAACAATGTGATGTTTGTTCCATTGTTTTGAGACATTTCCAGATACATCATCAATGAAGATGATGAGTGGCACTGACAGAACAAGACGCCCTCCTGACTTCTTGCAAAGAGGATTTGGCATGTGCTGTGCATATGATTGGGAGGAATCTAACAAATAATCAGATTCAGTTGCATCACTCATCAATGACATTCTTACCTGTAAAGCCGCATTCAAATTCATGCTCTTCGATTTCTTCAAAGGTGCAAGCAAATGTTGACACCTCAACAATAATTCGTTCGGGATCAACAATGAAACCAGACTAGTATAATCAGTATAGAAATGTAGCATAAGGCCAAGTTCCATACTGCAGTCCATGCCACTGGATTGCAGCAAGTATCGCCGGCTCCGAATGTGCAACATCTCCATCAGGGAGATAAGCTTGAAAAAATTGTTCAGGGATGAAGTAACTCTGCGATGATCATTGAAGAAGCTCGCCAGTGAAGTATATGTTCTTGCAAACTCAAACCGACGGCACGGCAAGGCCATCTGGAAGGTTAAGCATCTTCTCGCCGTGATGAGCCTGGGACATACTGCCTTGACCACCTTCAGGATAATCCTGCATACACATGTGTGTGAGAGGATTGGCATAGTCCTGACCCAATATCTTTGAGCTCACCATGGATGAAGAGGTAAGAGAACTAAATACCTTTGCGATCGCTTTTGCAATTGAATTGAGATAGAAAATATTGCCAGAATTTGCTTTCACCTTCTCAGTCGGGTTTCCAACTTGGTTACAAATGCAATCATGACATTTCTTCAAGCCATAAAGGGTGGGGACATTGGGAGCACCAAGTGCCTTCGCCCATGTGATCACTGCCTGTTTCTGAGCATCAGAAAAACAGAGACGAGGTGAACTGAACAACAAGTCCATGATGTACATCTAACCAATGGTACTATCATTTAACTACAATATCAATAATAAGTTAAACTTACCGGTAAAGATGGCCATGGATAGGTTGCACTAGCATGTAGCAAGAGTGAAGCATTATCTGTGAAGAATTTAATGGCGGGCTTAACAAGGGCAAGATGATCCATGTACCTGACAGAAGCCCAAGGGGATCTTCATCTTCTTGCACGTCATCAGCAGAGTTGAGCTCATAATCATTTGTGTGAACACCAATCTTCTTGTCACTGAAATGAAGTCGCATTGGCCCCAAAGGGTCATCGGCATGTTCACAGGCAGCAAGATATTCACTGTAAAGGTCCAGGTCATCAACAAAAGGTGTTTGAGACCAACCATCACCCAAGAGGATGGATAAGGGGGCAACTTCATCATTCTCCTCTGCCTTGCTCTCCGGTTCCTCCAGCTCCACAGAGCATGAAAGATCTTTCTCTCGCTGGTCCACAGAACAATAGAGTTGGTCAGATATCAGCTCATGACTGCCAAAAGATGGCGAAGACAAGCTGTGCATGAGAGGGAGGGAGTGGGTGGGTGGTGCATCCATTGACTGTGTTCCTGAGTCGAGAAGCATCAGGGGAAATGATGGTTGATCTTCATTGATAACTGGTAGATCAGCATCAGCTGTGATTGGAGAGGGAGGTGGGTCAGACTGTGCAGTAGAGCTGTGCAGTCATTGATTACACTTGATCTTCATATGCCTCTTGTGTGATGCACTTAAGGAGTGGGGATGGATGTCACAAGGTCACATGGATAGGTGAATGCCTCATTGAAGGGGACACACGAGACAACTGATCTGATTATTGCTCTTGTTGCAAGAATACTCTGTAGAAATTGTAGTAAGTAATAATAGAAACATGAAGGAAAAAAGATATTACCGCTAGGATTTAATGTGATCCAATGTTTTGCACAAGGAAGGTAAATGCGGGAATGCATAATAGTAGTCTTGCAGAGTTGATTGAACCTATGGGTCATGATATATCGCAGCATGTGGCAATATTTGAGGGAGTGTCAGGCAGCAAGACAATGAGGCAACTGCAAGAACTTTGACACAATTATCAGAATGAAAGTCACATGAATACACTACCTTGAAGCCTGAAGGCATCTCATCTCTTCTCTCCCGATTTCTGCCTGTTTCTGCCCTATACAAACCACCATACAAAATGTCAGCAACAGTGTACATTGACGCCATCCAAAAAGATGATGGTGTTGGACTGAAACCTCTTGCGTTATCTGTTCTTTTCCATGGAAGTATGCCACATGTATTTCAAACAGCAACCCGGATTGTAAGTGGCTGCATTGCTATTATTGTTTCTTGGAACTAAAAATAGCTTGTAGCTGCTGGAAATCACTATTAATGTTCCCTCTGAATTTTCTGGCTATGTGGTGCCAATTCTTGATGCTGCTCCTTTGATGATATCTAGCCTACAACCAAGGCTGCGAATGGTGCATCTACTAATTCCATTAATTACAGTACACCCTACTCACACACCATATTCTCTAGCCATCCTTCTTCCCTCTTCCATCAGACTTCGATCCTTTCACTGCAAGGTGTTGGGTCACACTCTTGTATCAGCTCGAATCTTGGCTGGTCCACATTGTTGTCGACACACGCATTCTAAATGGCATTTGTTGCAGCTTATCCTAACTTCCCTCACGGCTCTTGGCCCCTTTGAAATTCAAGAATCAGTCTGGAAGGAGCATTTATTGAGTCATGGACACTCACTGAGGATCCAGAGGATTCACCTACATTGATCACAGACCATGATACTATCAGAGCTGGTATATGGACCAAGTTTCAAAGACTAGCCGCTGAATGTTTTCCGTACTCACTTGTAGCTGAGCTTTGATGCTCGGGAGCTACATATTTTTTGTCCTCGTATATAGTGTATATGTATCAGATACTGTGTGCAATGGTGAAGAATGGCATCTCAATGCAAATTAAAGTGTCAGTGAGTCTGAGGGATATGTGTTCATGTCAAAACCATTCTCTTCCTTGAGTTGAAAGGTGCTGCACAAAACTTTGCCTGCTATGATGACGGTCAGAAATGCACGAGCACCATCAGGTATAGGTTGTAAGTCCTATTAGAACAAATGAATGAGCAAAAAAATGGGGGAAGAAAACAGCAAAGAGATGATGTCACATCATTAGCAAATAGATGGATGGAGTGGGCTGATTTGCCTTCATCATCCACAATCAGGTCTTATGCGCACTGACCAGGTCCAAACCTATTCTGGGGTTAAGAGTGCAACAGCCCACATTACAGACCCTAAGCTAGGGTTGAATTAAAAAAATAAAAGACAAACACATCTACAATATATAAGCATGAGATACTCACATACAACATAGCATAGATGAGTGTTACAACCATGCAAAACCGGGGCTACTAAGAAGTCCTGGTCTTACATGGGGTTGTACCGGAGGGTTGGTGTTATGAACTGGGATGGCGTCACCAGCGACAGTGATAAGACACAGATGGTCTGCTGGGAAGTTCAACTACATTCAAAGGAGAATGAGGATCACTACAAGGAAGTATTCCAAGTAGGGTCAAGGGTTCGGTCTAAGAGTCACAACTCAAAGACGATCGGTAGAATAGAGACTAAGGCTAAGGAGTGCTTAGACTTGGAGACGATTCAGACGACTTAGGTTGGAAACCTAAGCGAAGGATATTCCAGGTAAAACCCAGTAAGATTAAAGTAAGGTATACAAGTGTAGTACAACGTGCTTAAATAAGCCAATATGTGCGCACGGACCAGGAGAGATGTGAGAATGTAAGTGCGTATCCAAAGGAGGAAGGCTACTATAGTACAGATGCATTGAGCATATGAGTCAGAGTCGCATTATGTAATATACAAAGTAAAGGAGATGGAAAATGAATAGGGGCATGTACAATTGTAACAGTTGGAAAGTCGAAGGGGCTTGGCCTCAGCTCATGCACTGTGCCCCTTACCCGAGTATGTGCCCTTAATTTTGGATGAAGTCCAAGGGAGAGTTCTGGTGAAGTCCAGATGAACTCTAAGGCAGGATAGCTCGATAGAGCTCCAATGGACTTCCGGATGAGCGCCGGAATGTGCTGGAATCATTTCCGGATGATAAGGAATAAAGTTAAGACTACTGGAACAAGTCCAAAGTAGAATGGATGGAGGATGGACTGCCGGACAAAGTCCAGGGCAGGATAGGAGCAGAGCTCCAGAGGGAAAGATGACCCACAGATGTCAGAGGATAGGATAGGATATATTCAGAGGTCCAGAGATCAGAAGAGCGCAGGAGCGGATGAGTGTAGCTCTGTGGATCTTTAAGGGAAGTGTTAACTACTAGAGAGGAGTAGGTCCGGATATAGTGTAGAGATAGTATGGACTACTCCGGACAAGGTCCGAAATAGAAACAGACAGGATAATACTACCAAAGGTAGAGTTGGAGGTGATATGGATGAGAGACAGGAAACAGATGAAGTCCGAAAAGGATATAGGACATAGGATCAAAGCTCCAGCCTAGGAAATGATCCCATAGGTCTGAGTCGGAAGCTTACAAGGGTCGGAGCCCAAGGGCAAGAATGGAAATGGAGTTATATATACATGACAACAAGATACAGAGTAGTCAGAAGAATATATAGGAGTAGGAACAATGATCAGACTGAGGTCTGCAGGAGTTGTACTACAAGTTTATATACTGTAGGTGGCATGCCAGAAGGCAAGTAAGGATAGTCAAGGCTATGTCTGAGGCATGTGGAACACAAGGCTATGAACTTGGAAATAAGACTTGTACAAAATATCTTATCAAGATGGAAGTCGAGATAACCGAAAGCCAGACACAGGTATAACCTAAAAGGAGTAATGCGCAGGTGCACAAGAATAGTTTTGGATATGACCATGGATTGGATATGGACACGGATTGGATATGGATTGGAGTGGATGGGTGTATCGGATATGTGAACTGGATTGGATGGGTGGACTGTATATATTGGATGTCTGGATGTCCATGGATCAGATCTGATCTGGGCCTGAATGTACGGTATATGACAATGAGTGACAATGGAGCATGGTACCACAAGGAATAGGACACAGCAATGATATTGAGACGGCATAAGACAGGCCACAACAAAAAAATAGATGAACATGGAAGACTTGTGCAAGCAATAAAACTGACTAATCACATCTTGGCGCTACTTCATTAGCACCATAGAAACCACTCCCCACAGTCACCTATAATTCCCACAATACAGACTTAGTAAAGCGGCCCTATGTGACGTGTAGCGCCGCTTAATTAAGCATCGTATGTGCTTGTATGGAGCACCGCCGGTGCACACCAGCGGTTTTAGGTGACTTAGACCTTGCAAGCACTACAAACACCTACGGCTATATTGGGCATGTTTGTCGCACACCCGTTTTGGGTAATACCCTTCGTTCGTTACTTCTCACGACCTCCAAACAGAGGCTGCTCACTGTCTACCACAGCGAGCTCGCATATACTTCACAATTACACAGAATTTGTAGCATTTTTTTTGTACATATGACATATGTACAATGTTCTGTCAAATATCTCCATGAAATAACACTAATTTGCGCTGAAAAAGACCTCTAATACTGTTATAGTCAGTCCTATCAAAGTTACTTGAGTTGCTTGTTGTCCGCACGAGGTCTAAATGAAAACGGCAAGGGCATGACATGTATTCAATGGGATACAACAGAGAGTATTTAAGCATTCTCTTGCTCTGATATCACAAGCACGGAGCTCTTTTTCTTGGACACTCTCTGTTTCTTTCTCCATCCTGATGTGTTCTGATCATCTCAGCTTGGATCATCCCAAAAAGCAAGCCCCCTCTCTGTGAGCTTCCGTGCTCGCTTTTGCCGTCCTGACTGTCCACCCGATGGCTCAACTTGCACCCGCTTGCAACTATTTGTGGTGGCCGTGAGAATATTGCCTTCGGCAGTGGTGATAGGTGTCTGAGACAAGGTTTCTGCTGAGGTGTGAACGGGAGGCATTGGTGGGGGTGACATAGGCGGTGATGTTGGAGATGGCTCAACAGTGACAGACACTAATGAACAAGTTAGGGTTCATGCGGAGTGCCAAGAAATATAAGTACTTACAATTATCAGAAGCGCGAAGGACTGGATCGATGAGGTCATCTGATATTGATGATGAATCGGTGCTGGGACTTGTGTGAACAAGCTGCGTAAGACTGCTTTGTTGAGTGGTGCAACTTTGATCCTCGGTAGGGAGAGCTTCGGTAGATAAGGTATTGTCAACAGGGTCGCGATCAGCCTGTGTTGCCTGGCCTGTGGCTGCGCTAGGAAGAATATTGTCGAGAGGAATGAGTGGTTCAGGAATATTGTTGAGAGGAATGAGTGGTTCAGGAATATCGTCAAGAGGAATGAGTGGTTCGGGAATATCATCGAGAGGAACAGGTGGTTCCAACTCTGGGGTGAGTTTCTCCCCAGCAGCAATACGGTGCTGCCGTTCTTCGACCTCATCTTGAGTGATCTTGACGAAATGGCATGTCCCCTTTGACAAGGCCTCTGCAACTTTCTTGAGGGCGTCTATACCGCCTTTTAGATCCGAAGGATTGACCCATTGCGGGTGGTTCCATCCAACCAGCTTTACCAAATAGCGCTGGACCACACGATCCTCGTAGTGCGTGAACTCAACAGAGGCTTTTGCATCACCAGTGAGTTCACCTGTGAATTGAGTCAGCGCAAGTGACACGAGCAATAACTTCATACTTACACAGAGATACACGGAGGTTCAATCGGATTGAAGCCTTTGCTTTTGAAACACGGTCGCGATGATTCATAGCTGAAGCTATACATGTACGTGGTTAGAGTTGAAAAAATCAATCAAAGAAAGGACACACTGAGGATGACACCATTAGCCAGGATGGTGCTTTCAAACTTGGTAGCAAGCTGCGCAATGTCCTTGCGTAGATATAGGCGAACAAACTGCTCAGCAGCAGCACTTGAAAAAAAAGCTTTCGGTGCCATGGCGAAGTGGAAACCCCGCGGACCATGAAGACTATGGCCTCTACACCCACACGCTGCTTTAAAGCATCAAGCTGTTGATGCAGAATGAGTACTATGTAAATTTAGCATGTAATTTATGTACCTCTTCCTTGACAAATTGAAAACTACGTGCACACTCAGCTGCGCGTGAACGAGCGGTTATGGTGGGAGGACGCTGGCTTGCGCTGGCTTTAACCTGGTCGAATTCCTTGATAAGTGTCTCCTTCTCGGCCTTCTTCAGGCTGTGATATTTGGCTTTGTCTTTCACGAGGTCTACTATATTAGACCGTCCGTTATCTGAAAACAATGTTAGCGAAGTGAACACAAAATGTTAGTAAGTACTTACCGGCACCTTTGAAATGCAGAAATGCATGCCAGGCACTGGTCTTGTTTCGTTTGTGGCAGTGAGGTACAGAGCCTAGCGAAAACCGTTCAAGGTAACGACGACAGGGTTGCTTAAATTTCAAAGCGAGTTCTGTTGCCTTCATCTCGAGGTAGTTGAGAACTGCTTGAACTTCTTGATCTTCATCGAGTCGCTTAGCTCGCCAGCGTTCAACCAATTGCTGATGAAGCTCCTTTGAAATCTTCACATAAGGACATCGAGTCTTTGACAAAAGTCGACGAACATTGTGAGGCCGAGGTGCTATGGGCATGATGCTCAGGATGACAATTTTCGCAAGACGGGACACTAGCAGTGTATATATTGTGTTATATTTACACAAAGTCGATGGGTCGAGTTAACAGCATGTCCCTCGGA
The DNA here is from genome assembly GCA_016800925.1 of Suillus spraguei. Lineage (NCBI taxonomy): Eukaryota > Fungi > Basidiomycota > Agaricomycetes > Boletales > Suillaceae > Suillus > Suillus spraguei. The sequence continues at coordinate 11,768 of JABCPU010000621.1, read as the reverse complement.
GGATTCAAACTAATTACACTTAGCATCTGTCAACATTGCTTCTCCGATCATTTCAGCATGATCCTTCGGCACCCGGTAAGGCTCATCCTGAAGCTTAGCAACCCAGCGTTTCGGCAGAAAGTCTTTCTGTATTTGGACACAGACCCGGTGAAATGTGTCTGGGTAACCAAGGTCTTCCAGAACATCCTCCGTCTCAGCGCCAAAAGAGACAAGAGGCTGAACTCCAGAATCAAAGGGCGAGCCCGACGATGAGGGAAGATAGGCACGCCCCATTGACATCATTCGAACCACCGGTTCAGTCGCGGGTGTTTTCACGGTTCTTTCAGCAACTGGCGTTGAGGGCTCAGCATCATGAGAGGGCTCAGCGTCACAATCAAAATAATAATCGCCAGATCTGGTGAGGCTCGGTCCACCCTGTTGATTTGTAATTAGATTTCATTGGTTAAAAAAATTCACGCCCTTACCATACGGGTATCCTCAGTGTTTTTGTGCGCGGCAGTAAATTGCACAAGTTTGTCACCCTTCAGCTGACGTCGGCTATCAGGTTTTTTAGCTGATGCTGATGCCGATGCAGCCTTGCTAGTTCCACGCTGTATCACGGGCACTTGAGCAGGTGCCCACGTAATGCGACCGGCGTCTGATTTGGGGAGATATGATAAGAGCTGAGTGTTGGAGGAAAGTAATCAATGAAGAGTATCCATTGGACGTCCAGGGATTACAAAATGCGATGAACCTGGAGTGATGGGAGGCGGAACAAGTGGTAACTTTGAGTCGTCCATCCTGTTTGCTTGCGGATATGCTTGCTGAGTAGAGGAACTCGACCACCCAGCACGATAGCAACTAGTGGCGAACGATTCAGCCAATGGAGTCGCATAGTGGGAGGTAAACAACTGGGAGATCTGTGCAATCACCGCATGAAGCTCTGGGTGCTCTGCAAGAACTTTCGGGTTGGCATAGACATGGGCATTAAGCATTTGAGGAGTGATTGAGGATTTGGGAGGTACCGCGCCAGGATGGTGTAAAAAGACCGTTGAACCACCTGTTAACCTATCCAATAGCGTACACTGAGTGTATCAGCGAGTAGCCAGGATAGAAACAGCAGAAAGAGCTCACCAGATCCAAGATAATGCGCAAAATCAGTTCTATGTGTTCAGAACGAGCCTGCCAGTTCTGATACTTGGTGGTTTGAGTACTTTTCCCATACTTTGAGGTTCCAGTGTGGTAGTGTTCAACAGTTAGAGGATGAAAACCGCCTTTGCCGTCCAATGGGAAGTGGTTACCGTCTGTATGCAAATCATGTGCCAACAGTGAGATCAGCGCTGATTTCCAACACTTGTTGGATTCAGCAGTAGTAGCAATATTTTCTGGGCATGGAAATAAAGCAAGTGCCTCCAGGAAGCCACTGACAGTAGGAGAACGAGAATATGGGCTAGACTGCCAATCCATGTGTGAGCAGGAACTGGAGAGATGTGGTGTCACCTATTGCAGTGTGCGAATCAGGTGTGAATTGTCACTCGTGTTAATCGTGCAGCTGATTACATCTCACTTCACTGCGGTGCGATCCAATTTAACTACTGATAACTTTCAATTCGTGCAGTCTGTGCAACACTACAATTACTATAGCTCATGGCTGCATAGTTTCCCGTCTGTAGCAGCTTTTGATTTCATGTATATCCAGTGGCTTCAGCATTATGCTTCCATTGTCATTATTTCAGAGATTTCTCGCTCGCTGATAAGTTGTGCAACATCAAAAACTGCATTCCATGGGGATCTACTACTCATAAAAAATGCTAACTGTGCTACTCGTGAATACTGGTGTCCGTAATGTGATGATTGAGTGAATCAATGTAATCCTGCACTTGCTCGAGCTCATCTGTGTCACCACATTCCTCGTCACTCTCTACTGCATTCTGCGACTCCACCTCTAAAGCATAGGGGATTGTAAAGTCATCTGGCTGCGCATGGCCTAGTCGAAGGCCTGCATGGACAGGGCCACTATAGCCTGGCAAAGAGCAAGTTTTCCGAAGGTGCCACAAATGACGGGCATTGACAGAATTTAAATACTGCCAACGCCGAGTCAGTTCCCCTGCGAGGAAGGGGTTAGATTCCTCTAGTTTCTTGATGGCGGCAGGATATTTCAATCTATCATCGCAAATCTTGGTCAGTAAACGGCCGATCTCCACATCCAAGTGCCGAACTTCCTCCTTGGCACGCTGCAACTCAAAATATTGAGCTGATGCATTGCGATAAGTGGGACTCGCCCATCGTTTGGCCTGAATATTGCTATCGCTGTCTCGCAGTAAGTCAAACTCCGCAAGAAATGAGTATTCAACAATCTGCTCCCATTGAAGTGGGGCTCGTGGCGGATTAAGAAGAGCCGCATACTTGTTGTAGCGCTGGATGGCATTTCGGATCGCGGTTGCACGAGTTTTGAGAGCGGTGGAGATCTGAGTGCGCAATTTGTAACCTGGAAGCATACATGTCAATACAAAATCGGAAACGATAGGAAAACATTACCAAGACCGTTCATTTGCATTTTCGTAAGCTCGAGAAGCCTCATTACCACAAGGCGTTCAACATCACTTACTGCCTTGTGATATAGCCAGTGCGTAATTCGAGACTGCGCCTTGAGTCATTCTGGATGATCGGGGTGCCAACGTGTCTCAAGCGCCATCTGCCGTTCATAGTCCTCCACAATCTCGAGTTTCTGATCTAACTTGGTTGTAGCATTCGGTGTGTCGTCGACGTACGTGTCCGGCGTCCTTTGCTGACACATCGAGTCTCAAATCGAGCTTATTGAACTCTGTCTGAGCGGTGTCATATGCAGCCCTAGATAGATTAAATGATGTTAAAATTTATAAAAATGATGTCGGACTTACTGCGCGTCTTCCAAATCAACGAGAGCCTTCACGTAATCCACTTCAACAGAAGTTTCATCCTTCTTACGTGTGAGGGTTTGCAAACAAGCACGCTCATCCTCTAAGTCAGCTGCAAAATCAACGTCGGGTGTTGAATCGTGAAAATTCGAAAGGAAGATTGTAGAGGCGTTGATGATCGAGAGAGCTTGAACATAATTCTGATGAATGAAATTTGCTAAATAAATAGTCAGATTCATGTACGGGTGAAGTCATAATACGTACATAACCCAGCATACTTATCCATATCAGCAAATCAAAAGTGTTCATCTAGTGCCTGGTGGCGGTGGAACTCCATGGCATTGCGTGTCTGTGCAGCTAGGGCATTAGATTCTGAAAACACGCGCTCGCATGTCTCAAAATCCTCCTTTCCAGCGCCTACCATGTACTTTGAATGGTGTTGTACTTGACATAGTCGGTTGTGTGCGTGTCGTGAAATGCGGGAACAACACCTTGAATATTCAACCGCTTGACTCATCGGCTAAGGAGCTTCGAAGGATGATTTTCTCAAATGCGCACTTGATGTCATAACCGTAAAGAATATTGGCCCCAAGACATCCATTAGCTTCTTTAAGCTGGCAATAGGGTACTTCATACTAGTACAGGAGGTCAGTAGCAGGCCGGTGCGAGTGAGAGAAACATTGGCTAACAGTTCTCCACTTCGTACCATATCACAGATGGTAAGCAGAAATCCATGCCGACAAATGGTGATGAATATGCAGACTTCTTAAAAATCGCGAACATTTTCTTATGCGACTCTGGCGCCACATTACGCCAGCGGTCAACACAGACGCTACTCGGTTCTGCATCAGTTGAGTCAAGTTCATCTACCCATGGGTCATCGGGGTCCTGGATATGTTGCCGGTTATTGTCCTTGGCTTGACGTGTACGGGCACTCTGGACTTCATCTTTGAAGCCATCAACATATTCCTCCGTGAGCCATATGGAACTGAGACCAGATCGTGGATCAGGGCGTTCGTTGCCTCTGCGAATAACGGGATCAACGAGCTTTGCAGAATTATTACCATCAAAAGAACAAAGGACGGAAAATTTCAACGCAGGTTCATCTTGGAGCTGGTATTGACAGGCGGGGCAAGAGTTGCGCATGCGCCAGTGTGGAGCATCGTGTCCAAGGTGGGTATTAATCTTCATGTCAATGCGCCGTAATACCTCGAGATAGACGTCATATGCGATGCGGTATTGGGTTGCCAGATAGCGGTGATAAGAAACCTGAATTACAAATGAATATATAGTAATGTAGGAAGCAGTGACTCACGTTATGTAGATGACATATCTTTTTGGCCTCAGCGTGGATACTGAGGCGCGGACACACACGGTGTGTTTGCCGGTACACAGCCAGTGTTCGGACGGTAATCGCGATGCTTGGACGTATGGCAGCACAGCCAATGCAACCATAGCACATCAAGGTGACATTGAGATGGGGTGACTCGTGTTTGAAAGTATGAACTTCACGAGCTATACAGTTATGTGAGACAAAGCTAGATCGTCGTGGACAAATACACTCACAGAAAATGTTGACAACCTCGATAGAGAATGTATCTGGTTCGTTAGGATCATAGACGGGTGGCTGTAGATCATCATGAAGGTAGGCTAGAAGGGCTTCCGACAATGCATCATATTGGTCTAACCATGAGTAAACTTCGTCATGAATACGCTGACTTCGGTCTCGCAAGTCAGAGCGTCTACACAAAGACCATCTGTCATGATAGCTTCACACCAAATATCGATGTAACGACTTACTTTCTGTGGTCATTCGTGAGCTGGTCAAGCTCCTGGTACAGCGACATCTCTTCTCCTGCATGGCTGAGAGCATGGGCTTCTTCCCCAGGAGGAGGAAGGACAGCATCGAGATCCATTCCGAAGTCAGCATCATTGCTCGCAATAGCTTGAGAAGCTAGTTCAGATTGCAGGAGGCGTTCTCGTTCTCGTAGAGGGATCTCTGCAATTCTGTCAACACAAATTGAATAGGAACATACGTCAAACTCACTTTTTAAAAGTGCTGACCGGAGCTCACGAGCATCCTGTTCTCGTCGTCGGATACCTCCTGCGCACAAAGTTGTCTTTTTGCCTCCAACTTGGACCACACACTTTCTAGAGACTCCTCCTACGGCGCCGCGAGTCATGCGTAGACAGGATTTCGTGGGCTTGATGTGAGGTGGAGCGTGGTAGACAGGCTTTTGTGGGCTTGATGTGAGGTGGAGCGTGGTAGACAGTGAGCAGCCTCTGTTTGGAGGTCGTGAGAAGTAACGAACGAAGGGTATTACCCAAAACGGGTGTGCGACAAACATGCCCAATATAGCCATAGGTGTTGGTAGTGCTTGCAAGGTAAAACCGCTGGTGTGCACCGGCAGTGCTCCATACAAGCACATACGATGCTTAATTAAGCGGCGCTACACGTCACATAGGGCCGCTTTACTAAGTCTGTATTGTGGGAATTATAGGTGCCCACAGTCACAAGTCGGCATCGCCGACCCCTAGTGAATAAAAGAGGAGCAAACAGGAAAAAGAAAGGAGACAAAAACATCAATGCACAGCAACACAGCATGATGTGGTGGACACAATTGCACCTGAGCCAGGGGTATCTCGTGCTTATATATTGTAGATATGTATCATATACCTGTTCTTACTATCAAGCTTGTTGATTGCATAGAATCATCAGGAAATTCACACATTCCTTAACATGCTTAATCAGCTTAACTCACTTATCTCAAAACTTGTTTGCTCTCTCTCACATCATTCACCTGGCATATCTTATATTTTTTGAGTGCGAAATACAATAAAACATGTATATTAATATATCTCAACTTTTTTTTTCTGAATTCATTCACATTGAAATTTTGGACAAGTAGATTCAATTTCACCAAGGCAGTTAAGTGTAAATAAGTCCGCATAAGGGCACGTCAAGGAATGTGTGAATTTCTTGATGATGGAATTATGATGTCTAGAAGAATAATATAGACGAGCAAGTTCTAGCAGGCCGAGTCACTATATCACACTTAGAGACAACATTTACAAGAAACAGCAAATGGATATCTTTGTCATTGAGCAGCTATAGTAGATTTTAACTCATGTATAGTAAACCAATGCTCGACCTAAACAATATATGTGACAAACATCTAGGCAAACACCGCACAAATGTCTAGATCACTGTGTGTGACCTATGCTCCTAGCACGGTGTTCTACAGTGGCCGCTTGGACCCAAGCTCAGATATATTCCAATCATCTGGCAGACGTTTGACTAAACGTCTCACAAACAACCGGCGGCAGACATACCACCTTCAAACCAAGCTAACATATTACACATGTCTGCCCGGTGTCGCCCCGGAGATCTCTCACAGGTCGTAATAATATTTGTATCAAATGAATGTTCTTATTAGGTTACGGCCGTTTGGCGGTGTAAGCAGTCAGCTTACATTCGCTAAAATCCACAGTTTTGTTCTGTTATCTCACTCGAATCGTTTAGTGTTTCCCGCCGTTACCCCCACTTGTGCTCTCGGCGCTTAGTAAGCTATTGTTCGCCCCTTCAAAGCTTGGACTGCTGCTGATCAGTGCTACCGATTCAACTTAAAGCTCCCTTGTCTTTCACTATCCATGACACGCGCATTTTTGCCATTGCTAGAATATGCAAATGTTGGTACTTGCACTTGATGAGTCTATGCATTCAACCAACGTCACGTAGGGCCGAGTCAACTACCGCTAAATTCTATGTCGTGCTAGGGAGTGAACATTACTTTCATTTCAATATCTGCAAACAGTAAAATCGTAGAGATCCTCGATTATCTCCTGCCGCGCTATCCCGAAATCAATTCAGTCCTGAAAAGGATCTCGTATAAGCAATGCAAGTTCTACAAGCTCAAGAACCCTGTATTGATTCCCGACGATGACTCCATCGACATCGCCCAACAATGTCTGGATGAGCACAATTGGACAGAAGTATCACCGGATAGATATTTGAAAGTGCTGGGATCAGATTTAAGAGACAATCGTGTTTACTTGGTGATCAAGCCTCTGCGACCGGAAGGTGCGCCACTGCTGTATCTGTTAATGATTTACATTCTCATCCTCTACTTTAGAGGAGACAGATAGAGCAATTGAACATGTGCTTCAGAAAGATGAAGAGCTTTTTCGTCACTTGCAAGTCACTGTGGCAAAGTTGCAGTCATGGACAGCGCGAGACGTTCACTATAACTTGGACGGCGGCACATGGCTGATTGACGGCCAACAACCACCAAATTCAATCGCTGACATAGAAGATCGACTGGATCAAGCGCGTACATACGCTGTACCAAATGATACCCCGTCATCTCATGCGGACTCTATGAGGATGTTATCATACTCAATGCCGTCGACCGCCCTGATCGCACCCAATAGATTTATCCCCCCTCCCGGATGCGAAGAGGGACCTGGAAAATGCCTCCAGTTACCAGGTACTTTTTGATACCATATTTTTACCCGCCGTACCCACCGAGGACCACCCCGTCGATGTGAACAATACCCAAGAGTTCGCGGCCTTCTTCAGCGTCCTCCGTTCCTATCACCAAGACTGTGCTCTTCTGGTAAATAACTCCTCTTTCTCCCAGAAGGCTAGCAATTTCACTGTGTATTTTATATCGCCGCCTTTCTTTTCCCATCGCAGCGAACATTTTCAATACAAGGAGTAAGTGGGATCAATTCGTTGTTACAGCTAACTGACCATCACAAAAATTTTCAGGCAGACGACTTGGGAATTTCCTATCTTCCTGAATACTCTGGATAATCCCAACACCTGGTGCAAGTTCTCCCCAGCCAGCGATTGCATGGTTTCGTCTACATCGTTTCTCTGTCCCTTCATGATCTGTGAAGTGGTTTCACAGAGAAGCGAGTCCGATCGATTCTGCAATCTAGTTCAAAGCATTGCTCTTGCGCGCGTAGGACAATGTTTCATGTCAAGCAGAGAGAAATTCTTCATCGTGGCAATTTATCTGCATGCAAATTTGACTGCCGAAAGATATATCATTGCTCAGCCTGGTGCAGATAGGAAGGTCTGTCGCTCTGTTTGTCGTCGCTTTTTTTTTCTTAAACGGAGAACAGGTATTCATTGCCCAGAAAGATTTCAACCTCACAAAGGCCAATGATGCAGTCGCATTCCTTCGTGAGATGTACAACCTGGCACAGGAACTCGACGATTTGGCAGGCAAAATTGATCCAAAGAACAAGACACATCTTAGCAACATCAAGGTTGCTGCTTCCAAGGTGATTTCTCTTACGTCACAGGCTCAGCACAACAAAACACCGAGAACGACGTTGGCCTCTGTTCCCGAAGAAAATCGTGAAGCCAGTGGCGCTCAGGATGATCTCGGCGTCTTTGATGCTGATGACATTCAAGGTATTTTGAAAAAGATGGATTACCAGATCTCATTCATTGTATTTGGGGTGCGTACCACCGCAGTCTATAATATAGTAATGCCGACAAGACATCTTACAGCATCCGTTCCTCGCCCTGGTATCAAATATCGAGAATGATTCTCAACAAGGATATCTCAAATTCGTGAAAGAGGGGCAAAAGGAGATCGAGATCTTGCGATACCTCACAGGGATTGAATCTCCCTCAAACTACACCATCTCGCCAGTCAAAATCTGGCCCGTGCAAGGGGGTAGCGTCGTATCAATGCCTATGGCCGGCAGCCCCCTTACCAGTCTATCCAATCCCGGCGCGCACCTATGGCTTGTGGCCAAGCAGTTGTTTGAAGCTGTCAACTTCATGCATCAGCATGGCGTGGCGCACCTGGATCTGAAGCCTCCAAATATCCTCCTCCCCACCGATGGCGGTCGCCTATCTATCATCGACTTCAACAGATCCGTACGGGTCAAAGGCACTGGAACAATGTTCCGTGGCATCGTTGGCACCACCGGATATCTTGCGCCTGAAGTTGAGGCTGGTCAAGGCCTCTACAGTGCGATCCACGCGGACTTGTGGTCCTGTGGAAAGACATTGGAGGAGCTATGCTCCCTATGTAGTCCATCCAGGGATCGCAACGCACTACTCGAAATAGCTCGAGAGCTCATGAATGAAGACCCAAGACAGCGACCGATGATGTCAGATATCTTGGAGAGGCTGGCGTATCACACGGTCGATGCCAATACAGGACCAGGTTACTTCAGGTAACGTGCACCATTCTTGGCGTATATGCCGCACTGTATGCGAGCATTCGTTTACTTGTTCCGGGCAGTTTCTCCTCTGTCGCACCACCGGAAGTGCACACTTGAGCTCAAATCCCCCTGTGTACTACATTTGCCTCAGTGAGAAGAAGACAATTGGATGGACAAGTCGATGACCCAAGTGCCCTGCATGCCAGTTATACCCTTGTGTAGAAGTAGGAATGTCGATCATACCGCAATAGCAGCCCAATGTACCTATACCTTTCCTTTGTCAAATGTTCTAAGCTGGCTAAAGTTTCTTAACTCGAGCGCGTAGTCGCGCCACCAACACTTGGTGTACACCGAATATGAAAGGGTTTGAAATGCTTATTGCTTCATCAGAAGGAATCCGGATGCATCAGCCGTTAACGTAGAGTGAGTCTCAATACAAGACGAAGATGAAGAGTAAATCGAACCCACGTGAAGAAAACTCAGGGTGGCTGTGCTTCAACTTAGAATCCAGACTTGACTAGATTTTATTTGCAATTCTGACCAAGTTACAGGTTGCATCATTCTACGTTGTTATGTTCTTCCAAACCGTCTTCGGACAAGTCATACAATCATTAGGCTTTTCTGTACTTGCTGTTTCCAGCGCTTTCCGTCGTTTCCATTACCTTCTGAAATATGCTCAGTTCTAAACTTTGCATTTGTGTGCTAAGTACGACTACATCAAGAGTCGCATATCCCCTGGCCGGCTGCTTTCGTTGAAGAATCTCATTCTTAGCACAGGCTCTCCCGCTAACATTATGTAGCTGACCATCTTTCTCGGCATTCATACCAGCGTCTATTGGGCCGAGCCCTCAACAATATGGAAATGCACGTGCTGCATCATCTGAACGTTTGAACCCTCAACCTCTCCTCAGCCATCTCCATCCACAGTCCCATATCATCTACCCTCGTCTTCCTTTCCCACTCATTCAGCCCTCCACTCGTCCCATCCTCGGTCCTTGTCATTTGCTTCATCGCACTATCATGCCTCGTAGCTCAGAAGGACGATATATTAGACTTGACGGTAAGTATTCCATATTACCTTCGTATCTCTTTCCTGATCCTCATGCTTTATCTACAGTCATTTGCGGACAAAATATTGGAGTCCCTTCTTATCGCATTCCCGCTGGCATTTACGTCTCCATCAACGTCGACTCCGAGAGACGCTGGACAACAGCTACCAAAGTCTTATCGTCTGAAAAATCAGTAGTGTGGGGTAGTACTGTGACCCTGTAAAGTTCATGGAAACTTTCCGACCTGATGTGATAACTGATCTTCGGTTTATAGATCATGTGCCTCACCTGCGGTATCAATAGAGATCAGGGCATCCTATGAGGTCGATCAAATGCTAGCAGTGGAGAGCTCATCGGGAAAATTCAAACGTCGTGGGATGAACTACTCGACGATGGTGATGAGCCATTCAGTGAATAACTTACTTTTCATTCATGGACATCTACTAACGTTTCATAGATCTATCCTTCCCACCCGTTTGGGATGTCCACCCTTCCCTCACACTGAAGGCCGGTGTTGTAAACACTAGCGACGAACAAGACAGCGCACTGTCTGATGTGAGTGACGCCGGTGTCTCTGTTAGCTTCTGTTGACGATACAACAACTGTAGCCCCTTGTAGACTGCGAGATTGGTCAGGAAACAGATGCGGGCCACGCACGATTTGCCGAATACATAACGAGCAGCACGGTCTCTCACCTGAACAGTGCTGTTCAGCATTTTCAGTTGGTTCTTGACCAATGTCCGGTCGGCCATCCTGATCATGCGGCAGCTCTCACCAACCTCGCATATGCGCGCCTTAGAGGCTATATTCGAAACGATCTTCAAGAAATCGATACCATCACTTCCCACTTGCGCAAAGCCCTTGAATTGCGTCCGCAGGGTCACCCAGATCACGCATCATCCCTCTATAATCTTGTTACAGCATTGAACTGGCGCTACAGCAAGGAGTCTACTGCTGTATACATTCATGATCCGCGCAGCTGTGCTGCAAGCTACTGCCCTCTGTCCAGAAGGCACATACCTTCGTAGCATCGGCGTAGACAGTGAGGTCGATTATGTGATCCGCAATCTTCCAATTGACGGATCCGATGAAGGTATCCACCTTCGACGAAACATGCTCGAGCTCTGTCCTCTGGGCCAACAACACCGTCCAGACGCACTTGACAATCTTGCAGGGGCTCTCTTCATACGCTTTACACAATGGGGCAACATTGATGATATGGACGAGAGCATTCACCTTGATCGTGAAGCCATTTCTCTGTGCCCTGAGGGTCATCCTGACCGGGATACCTACCTGAACAACTTGGCCTATTCACTCAAAAACCGCTTCGATCACCAAGGCAAACCTAATGATCTTGATGAGGCCATCTTTTTGTATGAAGAAGCGCTGCAGTCTGTTGGGTTCAAATCTGATTTCTTATTGGACAACCTAGGGGGCTCCCTCATCGCCCGTTTCAATAAATGTGGTAACATTGATGACATCACCCGAGCTATCAGCCTCCGTCGCGAGGCACTGACGTTGCGCCCACCTGGGCATCTACATCGTGACACCACGCTTAACAACCTTGCCCTCGCGCTCCAAACCAGATATGACGAATTGGATGTCAGCGAAGATCTTAATGAGGCCATTGATCTGTATCGCGAATCCCTTCGGT
>JABCPU010000620.1:0-34900 GCA_016800925.1 Suillus spraguei | reverse complement strand
TTGCTTTTTAGCCGCCTTCAGTGTCACTCACACCTTAAGACATTCAAGCATATCATTACCCAGACGCTGGGCTCATTTTGGTCATTGGCAGTACTAATTTTGGATATAAGTATTTATGCAAATCAAAATGATTGTGTGTACTTTGTGTGCGAGTGAATGGATGTTGTGTGTATAGATTTTTTTTAAACTGATCCGGCGCCATAAAGGAATTTGTATGTTACAGCTCAGATGTCAGACCTTGCAGACAGCTGGAGAAATGCATGGAGGTGATACCAGTTAAATGTACCAAAATCATACTTTAGATACAAGCGGTGGCCAACAAACTACACACATATACAGGCACCGTTCCAAACTCGATGCTAACTGCACTACCAGTACACTTGAAGTATGTATGTAGATGTCATTTCATGTCTTGACGGCTCAAGCTATCAAGAGTCAATGCAGTAAGTGGAAGATGGTCCATGGCATGCCACAGGGAAGATGCATCATTTGTGAATGCTTCTACAATCACTAACAGTACAAGGCATTTTATGCCCTTGCACAACAAGAGCATCTGAATCAAAGTTGATTCATCCAGCTGGGCGTCGAGATACAGTGAGGTGATGCATCCTTTGGCAAATTCGGTGGCCATGGGCGAAGGCATAAACATGCTAAAAAATCCTCTATTTCATCTTCACCGTTGAGCACAATTTTTTGATACAGTAATCGTTCAATGCTGCCACAGTAGTTCGTCAACACAGCTCAAAATATCAAAAATTGAATTACATGCTTACAATAGATATGTCCTGCGTGATACCATTATAGTGGTTGTCGCATCTGATCTTATATCAGTGGCAAGAAAAAGTATTCTTTTTTGGAGTTCCAATGGAGGGGTAGGTACCATGGTGGTAGATGATGTCAATCATGAAACACTCCCTAAGATCTACAAAACACGACCAAACATTCCTAATATGGCTGTGTGGTGGTATGTTTGGTGTTGATATTTCATGTACTTAAAGCAATGGTTTTCAACGTCTCATTTTTCTTTGAACCTTTCCACATTGTCGTGTACAGTGCCATGTCACCTTCCGGTGACATGATTCTGGAGTCATCCAGACATATAGCACACAGGATGTTCCCTTTTCTTGTCGACGGTCGACAGGCCTGCGAAGGGAACCCAATACATGTACTTATTACTTATTTGTCTGATACTTTTTATAGCGAAGTGGTCACGTTGTAGTCTCATGATGCATATAGTTCTATTTGCCCAGCCAGGTGGATGATTGTTCTCCCTGTCAAGGGTGGCGTATTCTGAAGTCATTCAGACATGATGTTTGCCCTCCGCTCTCCTGTCAAGGGGAAGCCAAGACTTGGCTGACATGCCAATGCATGGGATTCCTAGGCAAGAGGTAGGTAGTAGCCGTATAGCAGTTTAGTATCTTTGGGGCTTTGTCATAGCACAGTGCTCTTCACCACTTCTTGCAATGTTCGTGGCATGCGGTTGCAGGATTGATACTTGTTCAGTTAGATAACAATTTGTGCATGCTTTCATCGCTAACACCAATGGTGGCTCCACTGGGGCATAGGCAAATCTCTACTTCACAGAAGCTCTTCGACAATTGATACAGCCGCCCAAATTTTCAAAACATAGGTTCTGAGTTTCTCAACAGCAGTTTCAGTTCTTCCTCGAAGGGTTAGTGCGTTGGAGCTGGAGAACGCTGTATTAATGGTCTACGACATGGCGGGAGACGACAAAGAGAGGACAGTCTATAACGTAGGTATTTATACATCAGTCTGGACTATCCGAACAACAAACGATGACGAGAGGCGAAATAACAAACTCTAACATAGTGGAGTACAGAAGAAAGTGTTGTATAATCAATCAGTGCTATAGAACACATCTAGAATAAGAAGTACACATCGAGGGGCTACAGCATCATCAGCATTCATCAAACCAATAGACTTGTATCATACGTTGCATTGTGTGTTCTACAACCCAAAACAGCTACAGCAACCACTCGGCTCATCGGAACACATATATTTGAAGCAAATCACCCGATGGACAACAGATCTTGATCCTTTGCCTGGGAGGCCTGTAAGTACATGTAGTCGAATGAACTCCAGGAGGTCTCAGCCGGCATCCCAAAAGGGTGCAGGCAACTTTCACTCTAGTCAGAAAGGGAAGGGAGAATAACCTAGCTTCGAGTTCTCGCTCCCTCAAACGCTTACCAACAGAGTCCACAAGATACGACGAGAATCCAAACATGCTCGCACCGCTATCCAACCTCTTCAAATTGCACAGGCCTATAACAACAATGTAAACATACAGCTATGAACAGAAAGGCCCGGATGTCATTCACAAGACATAGGCGACGCCTCGTTACCGTCATTACTCAACACCTCCGAGCTGGAAGAAAGCCTCTTGCGTTTCAAAGGGCGACGGGTGGATGCTCCAGTGACCCCCTCCTGCCTTTTTTTCCCCTGAGAGTCCTTTCGATCGGCGGCTTGTGTAGCGTTCACGAAAAAGTTGTTGAGTCCAGCCGATGGGGGAAAATGGTGCCAGAAGAGCGTCGGGGAAATGGTAGGTTTGACACGGAAGAAATATTCGTTGTCCTTGTCAATCGCTACCCAGGCAGATGTCCATTGACACTTCGCACAGGTAATGCGAACCTTGCTATTCCTGGTTGAAACTCGGTTGTCTGATACTGCAGGACGACATCCCTCTTTTGCACATGCACTGAACTCGTGACCAAATGCACGATACGGAGGGCGGTGTTTGCTTATCTCTCTGCTCTCCACAATGCGCTTCCCCTCTTTATATGAGCCATAGACAATAACGACGGTGTTGTGGTCTAAAACATCTGGACTGGAGGCGAGTAATTCGCATAATGAGTCCCAGACATCCGGTATTCCAAACAAGGTAGCATTGCAACGAAGGATTGAACCATGGGACCGACATCCACAGGTAGGGTTGAGGCTCCCCCAAATCCAATAATGAAATCAAAGATGTCACTAAGACCCATGTGAGGGAATTGTACGATAAACCAATACAATACCACTTACTCCTTCACTAGCGCCAGCAGTGAGTCGAAGTGATGATTAATGTGCATGGCAGGTCCACAACTGACAATGATAAGGCCCCGTCGTCCACCCCTGGCCTTGGGCGTGGTGTCGCACCATGGCGTGCCACCTTTGATGGTCGTCTCGACTGACTTATCATCCCTCGCATGTGATGCCGCCATCTTCATCGCCCTTAAAAACGGTTTACCTAGGTAAGCCTCTATGATTTCCGCAGCCGTGGTATTGGTGCCTCCCGCAGGCCCACCGGTATGCTGCAACATACCGGTGTATTCATCGGAGTGAGTGTCCATGATTACAATGGTATTGCTAGGGACATTCTGCAAAATGGAGGTGGTGATAAAGTTTGAAGGGGTTTCCAACCAACGTGATTGTGATGTATGAGCCCCTGCCTTCATTGCTAGAGTGACCGTTGTCAGCTATCCATTGCAAGGGTTAGTTGCTAGAGGTCAAAAAGGAGGAATGGCTTACATTTGCAGATGATTGTTTGTATTGGGTCACCAGATCAAGATTTATAAGGAGCTTCAGATAGTGGTCCTTCATGGAATCCAAGGTCATGTGAACAATGCAAGCTGGCCACGCCTTTTTCACTCTCTTGCGCATCCCATATCCGCTTACTTTGTAAGGCAAGCTCCTCTCCTTTCCATCGACCTTTCTGGAACACAGTGGACACAAGAACTCCCAATCCTTCGGGACCGAGTCGTGGCCAATGCATCCTGCTCTGCCTGGCCGTGTTTGGTGGCACATAACAGCGCCACATTTGACGCACAAGTGAGATGTTTCTGCATCACACCCATCTGAGCAGAAATGGCAGAAGGTACCGACAGAATCCAGTTCAATTTTTGACATGTTCGTGACCGAAGTTTTGGAGGTGTGTTGCTGACCAACCAGGGCTTGCAATTGATGAATCTCGCAATGTCAGACTGCCAATGTCGAGGTGCCCAGGGGCAGAACGAGAGATTCCGAGCCGAAGAGCAGCGACATTTTTTTTGGGGGGCATGGCGTTTGAGTTGTAGAATGGCACCCACACAATAAGTGTAATCTGCAAAGCAATATTGACAGTATATGCTTGACAACTGGATACGGCAGGTCTTGGCTCAATTATTTTTGACACTCCGATTGATCTCCGATCAAAGACTCATGATATGAAATTAACTAGGGTTCGGTACTGAATTTCACCTTGCTTGACTACATGGTACACCCTCACATCAGCGATATCCATATTTAAGACCAGTTTGAATGTTGTCTAAAATGCAAAGACAATGCTTCACAAACTTAGCTTGTAATTTAGGCTGGTCAAAAATAACATGTATTTGCAGGCACCACCTTGAATACCCAACAAATATAAAAATCACATTCAAACATAGCTTGAATATCTAGCTAAACTTGAAGTTTAGTGTGATCACATTGGCATTTAAATCAAGTTTTAATGTTATGCAAAATGTGATCACACTGAACTACAAGTTTAGCTAGACATTTAAGCCATGTTTGAACGTGATTTCATATTTGTTATGTATTCAAGATGAAAATGTCTACAAATACATGTTATTTTTGACCACCCCAAATTTCAAGCTAAGTTTAAAGTATTGCCTTTGCCTTTGTATTTTGTACAACATTTAAAGTGTTCTTAAATATTGATATCCCCAAGGTGCCCTGATTTCTAAATTCAGATTTGTTAGCCCAGTGTGGCGCAGGGACTCCACCATCTTTTATGTACTGAATAACCTATGAGTTTCTTCAGCACCATTGCCCACAACAATTCACGACTTAGCACCTGCAAACTGTGTTCACTGACCCAAGACTGCATTCCTGTGGGCAACTCAAAGTATAACTTTCAGAACTTCTTGATTTGTCTCACTTGTTGGACAGTTAATGACATTCCAGCTTGGCTTCAAGCGGTGGGCCAGCTAAAGCCAGGCCCAGCCCCAGGTCACAGCCTGCCCAAGGCTTAGGTTTGAGCTTCAATTGTGGAAAGCCTAAGCCTGCAGCTTTAGAGGAGCCTGGTATTCAAGGCAGCTGATCACAAAAGGTGTGTGTATTCAAATTGTATCTCGAGGTACCTTGATTGTCTTCCAGTGTCTGTCAGCCTGGATACTCAAGAGGCTGCAAACCACATGAGTCCACTTTGAGCCCCACAATAACCGTGGATTCCATTCTTCAAAGTCCACAAGATGATCTCAATGCTGCTGAGAGTTTCCAGGATACATATTTTAAACCTCTCAAGATATTTATCAGGAAGCTCATGGCTGTATGGACGGACCCTCTTCTCAATCAAAACCAAAAATAAGACCATTCCACAAGTGCGTCCATATGCAAAGATGGCACTGGGCATGTTGTCTTCTGCAGCCAAAGTATGTCTTCATTTTCTCTCTCCGGATCTCTCACTATTACTCAGTGATCATTTATGCAGGTTATTCTAGATCAAGGGTATTGCAACAAAGTGGTATCCAAACTTCTCAAGACAATATGTTCCAGAGGCAATTTGTGCTTTATATATATGTAGATGTATTATATCTACATATATAAAGCATGAAATGCCGCCGAAGCTCCACAAATTTCTGTCCACCACATCATGCTGTGTTTTTTGGTTCTCTGCCATTGCAGCTCTTTCCATTCATCATATCACATGCTGTATGGCTTTTGTACACTACTATTATGGTGTCTTCTGCGTTGTCGTTCTTTCATTCACTACCATAGTGACTTCTGCTTCTAAATAATCACTCTCCTTGTGCGAATCTCATTCAAAACCTTGCAGCAATCATTTGGGACAAACTTCATGACCTTTGCTGTAAATCTGCAATCGTCCCTATATATATCTGTGCACGTCCATGGGGACCCACAATTCATAGCTTTCATATGTTGTATCGACGAACATAGAATCAAACTAAACTGCATTCGTACTATTCAATGAAACCTGGGTGAGCGAGATTGCACTGCGTCGTCAGTCCTCGATGCCTTCGAAAGTCACAGCATTCACTGCATCAACTTTTTGTTACATGAGTAAAACAAATTTTGTATCAACATTGCATTTCCTGTCTTGCTACTGTAGAAGTATCATAGTATGTTGTCCAAGAGTCGACTGAAGGCGTGTCCTTGTATGTAGAAAGCATGAAACGCTGCCAGAGCTCCACAAATTTCTGTCCACCGCATCATGCTGTGTTGTTTTGTTCTGTGCCATCGCGGCCCTTTCTGTTCATCATATCAGTGGCCTCTGCACATCACTATTGTGACATCTTCTGTGTTGTGTTCATCGTTCTTTCTAGCTCTTATTCACTATCGTGGTGACTTCCACTTCTAAACAATCACTCTCCTCGCGTGGATCTCATTCAAAACCTCGCAGAAATCATTTGGGACGAACTCCATGACATTTGCTGGGCAATATGCAATCGTCCATGAATACAGTTCGGAGGAAATGTCTTCATAAGTTTGAGAGATTTTGGCAGGCAGGTCCCATTGTCAGCAGAACAGGAGAGACTGCAGCCCTCGCAGCATCGGTAAAGTTCTCGACATTATAGGGAAGTTCAAAGTTGAATTTGGAGGCTGATTTGGGCGTGATTTGGACATGGATTTGGACATGGATTTGGACACTCAAAAGCACCAAAATCCGGTTTCAACTTTGACATCGCTGGATTTCGACCTGGATTTGACAACACTGTGTTCACTTTGCCGTGCTACAGTTTAATTTATCGCTGCACCAGGATTTGTGGTAACTAACTAACCCTAACGTTGTCTTTAGCGCTGTTGATCCTGTCTGCAAGCTGGGAAAGGATTTCCGTGCATATCCTTTCAAGGCATTCTTTTCTGGTATCTAGTCCCATGGCCTCTTGCGTAAGTTATACTGCTGAGATGCAATGTTTCTTTTTGAAAACATGTGAATATATTTCAAGTGATGAGGACGTCCGAACTAGCGCTAGGGGCAGTGTCTAATTGTGCTGGGACAACCATAAGAAGTGGCAGAATTCTCAAAGCGCTACAAGCCTATGTATATGACAATGTATGGTAATCATCGCTGAGAAATACCATAAGAAGAGCATCAGCGCATCCACATTGCACTGCTCGTTGTCTTGTGAGCTGTAATCAACTACCATAACATTGTCATCAATAGATCTCGGTAGAAGAGCTCGGTCAACATGCTCCAACTCCGCAAAATCATAAACTTAACCTGCCAACACTTTATCCAATCCATCAATCAGCACTCATTCCATGGTGTCCTTTTCGATCTTTTGAACTTATATGGAAATGGAGTTGTGTACTATACACCAGCATTTCCCCAAGGTAAGGATTGGTCTATTATCCTGCATCGTCTCACTAAAGCATCTTTCTAGGTCGCCGTGTTCGTGCGGCCTTGCTAGCTGTTGTTTGTGATCACCCCGCCATGTGTAAAATAGGCTGCTTTGCAGATCAGTCACAATGAGGCACCATGCAACAAATGTCATGTCGACCAGGCGTCAATTTTTTCGGACGAATTGCTTCAAAATAGGACGACTTTCTTTCCTAATCCCAATGGTTACTATAACTTCTTCTGTTGAGAGTTTCCTCCTCGAATGAGTGAGGATCACTGCCAGAATTGTTTTAAAGAACGTTACTTAGAAATAGATGAAGAGCGTGATGATTTCTTCAAGAAACATGGTGCACGATGGACCGAACTCGCCCAACTTCCGTACTTTGACCTTGTGCGCTGTATGATGTTCTAGTAGGGCAAATGCTGCGTCAATCTCATCAAGTGATATCGATTCAGGACCTGCAAGATCATCATCGACATTCTGAGTCTGAGGTGCGAGTGAGGGTGCCCATGCAAAATTGGCTTCTAGATCAGTAGCTCCATCAACATTAATGCCTGACTGGGCACCAGTATGCATGTGTGCATGATGTCGACGAGTTGACTTTCCATTAGCCATGGCCTTCTGCTGAGTATGGTAATGAAGATTCGCTCAGCAATGGCGAGTGCTGTTTTAACCATGAACTCAAATGGACATCCCTTTGTTGTCACGACCTTAGATGTGAAGGGCATTTGGACAGTGTTTGCAAGACCAGTAGTAGTGTCCAGATGTGTTATCGACCTTTTCGCCACGATTGAAATTGTCAGATGTAAAGAGTGAGACAGGGTGTCCAGCAAGTGCAGCGGCTGGAGGCATTGTGTAGTAATTGACATTCTGCCCACAACACTAGTCCGAACGCTTATGATTACGTCGCGAGCAACCTGGTCCCGGAGGTTTTGGCCGTTCATGGTCCAGGAACAAATTCACTTCTTTCGCGAGCTCCTTGTGAAAGACTGTACTTAGTACATCCAAAGTCCAAAATCAAGATGAATATGATAGATGTGGGGAGATGCATTTTTTAACTCGTTCTTGCAGCCCAGGATCTTCTCTATTAAGTGCATACAACGACTTTGCATAAAGGATGGCACTGGCATGAATTTTTCATTCAATTAGGAAATGTTAGACATGATGAAATTTTGCTTGCTATACACTCATATCCCCTGTAACTCATTATCATCATACCATATATAACTATTCCTGCCTCCAAAAAACACAAGAGCCTGCTAGAGCATGACAGCCTTGACCTTGATTCCAATGGGTCTGATGAGGACAACACTCGAATCAAAGTGTGAGGAGGGCTTCCGTGGATGTCCGCCATCCGCACACAAACACCTGCTTCTTCTCTGCACGTGTGTCTGTCCTTGATCGTCCATAGCGTCTACCAGGTGTCCGCTCATCTTTTGATGTCTCGTCAATAAATCCCAACTCTGATGGATCATACTGAGCTATGCGTGCGATAAATGCAGCACAGAGAGTCTCATTGCGTTCCATGGCAATGCGCTTGAGTTTCTTGTACCTCACATCAGTACGTTCGAGCTCGCGAAAGATTGCCATGAAATGGACAGATACGAATTGGTTTGTTGCAAGGAGGCGCATGAGCTTGTCCAAAAATAGTCAGGATTCTGTCTTACAAGGCGAAGCAGGCAATCAACATCATCATGGATGATAATAAGGGTAGTGTGAGCCTACTACACAAGCAAAATTTCACTAAGTCTAACATTTCCTAATTGAACGAAAAATTCACGCCAGTCCCATCCTTTATGCAAAGAGCTGTAAATCACAGATATTCAAGCGAACACTGTCTTCCATCAGTCAAAGTGATGTGAATGCAAGGTCTGGTTGCGCCTTTGGCAGGTCAATGAGAAATTCTTTACTGGATTGTTCATCTGTTTCAATAAATCATGGAAGGATGTGTGAAGGGGTCGGATTGGGGAATCCGGACTGGTGGTGACACTGAGGAGGGAGCCCATGCTTTTGATGGCAATCCTGTACGTCTTCTTGCATTGGAAAATGGCGCCTCATGGGTGTTCAGGGAAGATAAAGGAAGGGGTTTAGCTGTGTCTCATCACCGAGTGAAATCGAACTAGCGGTAGTTTCTGCAAGTATCCTCAGGTATCATATCCATTAAAATGGGTCTATACATGCTGTGCAACAGCTCAGCAGAGTCGCATGATGCCACAATATTGTAGCATTCTGATTGGGATTGATCCGGCAGGCGAGAAGCGCCCACTCGAGAAGTGCATCAGCTTTCTCAGTGAGGACTTAAACACTTTGTCTTAAAATTCTAACCCTTCCAACTCCT
Source organism: Suillus spraguei (assembly GCA_016800925.1). Lineage (NCBI taxonomy): Eukaryota > Fungi > Basidiomycota > Agaricomycetes > Boletales > Suillaceae > Suillus > Suillus spraguei. The sequence goes on along the minus strand of JABCPU010000620.1, from coordinate 25,222 downwards.
TGGATATGTAAGTGCAGACATCGCGCTCTGTGAATGCTGGTGGAATATCATTTATCGACATCTGTCGAATGCGCTGAACACCGTCAAACTCATTTTTGATGTCATCAAACTGGTGAGAGGTAACGATGAAGCGGAAATTGCCTAGGAAGTCTGTGATTGTGGGAATATCCAGGGTTTGAATACTTGCCAGATAGAATGCAGAAAGAGGCCTCTCTGTGTCTGTACAACGACAACAGTGCATCAATGTTCCAGACTGCCTCCATGCCTTGTGACCAACAGCTAATCACGTCAATCTTTCAATAAATTCTGCAGGTGTAATTCTTTTATCAACTTTCTCCAGCTCGTTCCAGTCAATAATACCTCCTTCAAAGGGATATCTGGGACTTCGTCAGCACCTTCTTGCAAGCCAGTGTGATTCTAGAGCCTCATTTTCAAACCTGCTAAACTCTTCAAGCAGTTCTTCATCAGTCATCGACTCTGGACCTGCAAGGAATTCATTGTCTGAGCTGCAAGAGTCACCAGTGAGTGGATGCACCCATGCAAAAGGCCTTTCAATTTCGTTTGCTAAGGCTATGTCAAGTCCATCTTCTGGTTGAGTGTGCGCATGGGCATGTTTGCGATGTGCTGGCTTGCCAGCTTCATCATATGCTTTGTGCAAGAAATTGGTGTAGCTTGCTAAGAGACTTGAAAGTCTGAATGGATAGGTTGCAGCGTTTTACAGATTGTACCCCACCCAGACCCAAGAAATAATGCTCAATGTTGGCGGCATCAGGTACAATTAAGTGGATTGTGATTGCGAACGCCTTCAATGGACAGTGTTCAGCACTGACTGGGAGAGTTTCCCATTGAACCCACTGAATCACTATGAAATTTGCACGTGTTACTTGCTCTGGAGTGACTGGGAGATCCACAAACCCAATGAAGTTCTTCCATTTCTGTGGAGTATTAGTCATAGTTGATAAAGGCTCGGATGAAGCAGAATCTGCATTTGGGATAGGTGGGAGTAGCAATGCTTGATTTCCATTCTTTGAGGCAAGATAGTTACGGACTTCTGAACAAACCTGGTCCAGGGCTGTAGGGCAAGCATTCTGGTCAAGAATATGTTTGAGGTGTCTGTCATCGCGACCTTCTATGTATGTCAAACAGTAGTTGCATTGATAAACATAGTGATTGGAGGAATTTGGAACCTTTTGCTGTAGGATCAAGTTGTTGGCGATTATTTTTTGAACAGGACGACCCTTGGACTTTGTCGACGACATTCTGGAATAGTTCTGCTGAAGTCTGGTTCGGTCCAGTTCATGGCCCTATATTTGCAAACCCCAAACCTGACCAATGGTCAGGTTCAGGTAAGGAGGCTGAACCATGGACCAGACGCCTGCAAATGTGTTCGGAAGGGTTCGGTTCGAGTTCAGAATGTGTTTGAACCCTCGAACCCTTTATTTTGACTTGACACTCAACACCCTAACAAAAACGCCGGAAGAGCCGATCTGGTGCGTATCCACTAGAGTCACTGCAGAAACGAGATTCTAGTCAGACCCTAATCTGAGGAAGATGACGTGTGTAACCCGACTCTAAAACGTAGGTACCCTTGTAATCAGACACATATCTGATGGGTCGCAAAATTTGGTCGTTCAGTCTGAAGCAACACACCTAAACAGACACTTTTCCAATTTTGTAGACACATCTTTTCAGACTCCCATTCTGGCATTGTCGAGGTCAAAAGAAACAGTGAATATTTCAACAGACAACATAAGTTACACACCGTATGAGAATGGGCCGTCGCCTAAGCACCACCAGCATTGAAATCATGCACTTCCTCATTGGACAGCGAGAGACTGTGACAAGCAGCCAACATTGGGCATGCGAACCAAAAGACAAGAACACGGGAAATGAAATCGCTAGCCAGAAGATACCTGGACTTCAACATCACCTTATGATGGTCTCCAGGACATGAAGGAATTCACGGAAATGAGACGGCTGACAAGGAGGCAAAATTAGCAGTCATAACGAACAAGAGAACCTACCCCAATATCTCAAACATGGCACACTCCCACTCAGCATCTCCGCTCTAAAGCGAGCACGCTGCCAAGAGACCCATCTCAGATGGAAGAGACTGTGGGCAAAGTCACCGAGATATGAATGTTTCCAAGGACTAGACCCAAACGTCATTAACCGATCCTTCACATACTCTGAGAGCGGGACACAACAAGAGCGCCATCAGGGTTGGGTATTAAGCGAGCCAAAAGATGAGAACACACACTAGTTGAGAGTGGGATGTGACCAGCGCATCATCAGGGTGAGTAAGTGAGCCAACAGACGAGAAATGCACTGCCTGAGAGTGGGACACAGCCAAAGCATAATCAGGGTTGAGTGAGCAAGCTAACAGACGAGAAACGCACTGCCAATCTGGCATGTACAGAGGTCCAGACAAACTTTTTTGAATGTCGAACATTTGTTATTTGCTCATAGTGCAAATAAGATTAAGATTGACTTCTGCCAACTTCTGCCCAAGGCCCTCGACCTACTGCCTGCAATTGCCATTGGCAGACTTCTGACCACAACACTATTCCTCTGACAACAGTAGAGGCTTGAGACAGTGAAAAACACAACAGCTTGTTTAAGACTCACTGAAGTTCTTTTGGCACATCTGGAGAGAGAATAGAAAACATACTTTGGCCACACAAGATAACTTGCCCAGCGCCATCTTTGCATATGGACGCACATGTGGAAATAAGAGTTAGCTTGGTTCTGATTTGAGAGGAGCATCTATACATCCCGCTAGCATCCCAATAACATTGTCAAATATCCTGAGTGGTTCCAGATATGGATCCAGGGAACTTTCGGCAGCGATGAGAAGAGCATGAGGTTTTGCTTGAGCAACGCATCAGACAAGGCAATAAGGGGGACGGACACAAGTTTAACGTACATCAAAATGAGTCAATGGCTGAGCGTACGAGAGGGTCTAAAACAAGTCAGTGATATTGGGCAACAGAAAAAAAGTACAACTAGGGTGAATTCAGAACCAACAAAGCCAAGTGGCACACAATGCAAGGACTGAGCCTGCAGAAACAAAGACGAAAGAAAGAAAAAACGAGAGCAGTGTTGAAAAGAAAAGAAAAACAAGGGAGCACAGACTGGACTCTGAGCACGACCCCAACTAAAGCCAAGAGGGGAAGCGTAACATTGTCCGGAGCCCAAAGAAGGTTGAAAGATTGAAGAAAAATGAGAGCAGTGTTGAAAATAAAATAAAAACAAAGGAGCACAGACTGGACTCTGAGCACGACCCCAACTAAAGCCAAGAGGGGAAGCATAACATTGTCCGGCGCCCAAAGAAGGTCGAAAGATTGAACGGACTGCAGCTGAACAGGATGCCATTTACAAAGAAAATTAGAAACCAGCAAAACAAAATGAATGGACAGACGAACAAACAAAAAGACAAAGAAGGCCAAAATCAGGACTTGAACAAGAATAGGACGATGGCATGTGATGAATGAAAGATGGGATGACAGAAACTTAGGACAATGACTAATTGGGGACAGGACGGCTCTGTTCCCCTTGGCCCAGTGTTCCCTCGTGCTTTGTATATCCAAAAATAGAGAAGTGTTCCCTATTTCCCACACATGATGTTCCTCTGTTCCCCTTGGCCCAGTGTTCCCTCGTGCTTTGTATATCCAAAAATAGAGAAGTGTTTCCTATTTCCCACACATGATGTTCCTCTGTTCCCCTTGACCCAGTGTTCCCTTGCACCTTGTATAACCATAAATAGAAATGTGTTCCCTGTTTCCCACAGAGGATGTTCCTCTGTTCCCCTTGGCTCAGTGTTCCCTCTAACCTCATATAACTGAAAATAGACATGTGTTCCCTTTACTAACCAAATCAAGCTGTTCCCCCAGGGAACATCTATGCCCCCATAGATGCTTGACTCCAATAGGTAAGAGACTGCATTTTACTTTACTGTCTTCAATCATGCTGGCCACTTCTTTGTATTTATTTATTTTCAAGTGGTAAATCACATACAAGATGCTAAAGTAGGATGTCGTATTGAACAGGAATAGACTTAGAGGGGCGAGTACCACAGCTCTGAGAGAGGATGATGGTCTCAATATGCTGGTGTTTATGCCACAAGCAAGCGAGCTTCTCGGAGATGCTGCAAGTGCATAGGACTGTCTTGTTTGTGAGATGCGGCTCCTGTGGGGGCAGTCATGAGAAAGAGTTCCTCAGGGGAGGCGTGGTGAAGACATATTGTGATTTGGATCTGATGAATCAGAGTCTTTCAGGCATGGCTCTATATGGCTGTGATTTGAAAATGACGGATTTATGCTCATGATCACTCTGTCTTGCGTGCCCTTGCCTTCTTTGCTGCATCCATCAATGACAATGTTCACCAAAAAGCTGCTAAAGTCCCGTGGAGCGTGGTCTTACATTCTCATCAGCTGTGTGTTGAGTTGCACGCAAGTCTCGGACACATTCTGCAAAGTAACACCAACTGAGGTTTTACAGTGAACCGGCTGACAGACGCATAGCTTACTCTTACAGAAAAATTCCTACTTATATATGCCAGCCAACGCTAAAATTATGCTGCCGACGCCCGGTAATATTGCACCATCTAACCCGAAGATTCTTGATAAGTGTCGAGCTCATACCTTGACCCCTGATATCCAACTCTGTGACCAGGATATGCATTCTAGTTTCACTTGCTCGCTCGCTAGCCGCTGTAACAGACAAACTCAGGCTGACCTTGAAACAGTAGTTTTTGCATAGTGTCTCTTACTTAGGCTTTCCTTACCTTAGGTCCGCATTTTGGCTGAGCACATAAGAACCTTACCTTGCACCTGTCTTTACACCACTTCACTACCTACCAGTAGCAGTCTGAGACTTACTGTTTGAATAATGATTTTACTCCTCTGAGCTCTGAGCCTTGGACCAGAAACCCTTGGGTTGAATAGCAGCTAGGCAGCATTCAACATATATCTGCACCCCAGCAGAGTTGTGTTACCCACACCGCCTCCAGGGTCACCCACATCCTGAGAACATCAAGTGTATTATCCAATGGCGGCTCATTTTGGTCATTGGGAGTACTAATTTTTCTAAGATACAAACATTGAGTTTGGTGTATACATAAAATTGCACTGCAGTTATGAGGACAGTCAGTTAAATGCAGGTAGCGACTAAACGTGCTAATGACCCATGAGAAGATTGAATTACTTTGAATCCAGGCCGGACGGCTGTAAGACAAAGCCAGTTATTGTCTTAGTTAGGGCAGGGACGCAGCATATAGATAGAATGACAGCAGGGACAGTTTCCTTTTGAGAGCAGGGACAGTTTCCTTTTGCGAGCAGGGACGGGGACGGTTTCCTTTTGAGAGCAGGGATGCAGGGACGGTGATGAAAGGAATTTTCATTTAAAAAAAAAAATGGTGGATGGGAAATAAGAAGCAGGGACGATTGCCTTTAAAGGCAGGAGCAGGGACGGGGATGGCTAGACCCCTGCAGCCGGAGAAACAGATAGATAGGATAGCATAAACCCGTAGATAATAACTGCCTACCAATGGGGGAAGTCCTGTGTTTCCAGTCTTATTGTGAAGCGATTCCTGGCACTCCATACCAACATCACTAAGCCATATGTCAAATGACATCAGTAGCAGTGCTGTTTGGCTCATGGTGGGTGGAATGCATTCGTGTTGAAGGAGTAATGCCACATGTCTAGCGATTTTTAACCAGGAATGATGATCGAATTCAATGGTGGATCTGACAAAATTTATAGCATTGTCATCCATGAGAAACGATGCAATCTAAGGCATGACTCAATTTCACATTTGAATATACATATGAAAACATACCAAGGGCGTAACATCTGTTGCTCCAATATTGGATTCACAAATGAGGCCTTCGATGGTGTATGTCTCATGTTGGAAATCCTCAGGTATAGGCCCCTGTGAAGCAAATACCACTGGCCGTACAGCCTTTGATCGACCTCGTTTTCCATGCGCTGCAGTAGCAATGTCTTTTGAGGATATCTTTTGCTCCCATAATCTTGACTTTAATGGAGGTGAAATTGGCATGTTGCTCTTCTGCTGCACTGCCTGAGGAGGCTGTTTTGGTTCATCCAAAGGATAAATATCGCATTTCGGATTATCATCATGAGAAACACTGAGTTTCTTGGCCTCATCCTGTGGGGGAGCATTTGATTTTTCGAGACAACATGATTGACTGGGAGAGACATCACTAGAACAGTCGTTCTGGCTGCTTGGTGAGAGAACATATGAATCATAGTCCTGAAAAATCCAAACATGAGTCTGATTCCAGATTGGTTATTGAGAGTGGCACACGGTATACTGATCATAGAGCTGCTCATGGGGCATTTGACTTGACACATCATATTCCGTGTCTCCACATAGTATTTTATCACTTGTTTTGTAGATGTCAGAAATACACACGACAGGCATGGAAAGCCCATGGATTGTGTCGCACATTTCAAAGCTGTCTTCAATATTGATGTCTGTTTGTAAGCCAACATCCAGCATGACAGGGTTGATGGGTACTGGGATAGTGTGGTCTATGATGGGCTCGCATTGTACGCCCACAGCAGAAACTGTAGGAAAATTTAGGTGCGCATCAATGCATTGCACACCCACAGTGACAACTGTACAGGAATCAAGGTGCGTATCAATATCCTGTAGTACTCCATGATAAGTCATGTTCTTATTCAACTGAGGAGCTGAATAAGCAAACTGTAGATTTTTCGAACGCTTCACATTTCTCCTTTATATTGAGGAGTGGCATATTAATGTCCTATAGTGCTTTAAAATAAGCCATATGATTATTCAACTGAGGAGATGAACGAGAAAACCTGTATTGCGTCCATGTCAGAGGTCTCCTTTGTATCAACGAGGTGCCTATTAATGTCCTATGGTACTTCAAAATCAGCCATGCGATTATTCATCTGAGGAGAATGAACAAACGGTAGTTGTTGCGAACGCTTCAGAGTTCTCCTTTGTATGAAGGAGGTGCATATGAACGTCCTATGGTACTTTAAAATAAGCCATATTATTATTCAACTAAGGACATCAATGAGCAGACCATAGGTATTGCGAACGCATCAGAGATCTCCTTTGTATCAACATCCTATGGTACTTCAGAATCAGCCATGTGGTTGTGCAACTGAGTAAATAGATCAGCAAACCGTAGGTATTTTGGACGCTTCAGTGGTCTCCTTTGTATCAAGGAGGTGCATATCAATGTCCTATGGTACTTCAGAATCAGCCATCTAATTGTTCAACTGGTGAGATGAATGAGCGAACTGTGGGTATCACGAATGCTTTAGGGTTCTCCTTTGTATCAATGTCCTGTTGTACTTTAAAATCAGTTATTAGTCAACTGAGGAGATGAATGAGCAAACCATAGGTATCGCAAACACTTCAGAGGTCTCTTTTGTATTGATGAGATTCGTATCAATATCCTGTGGTACTCCAGAATCAACAAGGTCATTATTTAAATGAGGAGGTGAATGAGCAAACCCTGTGTATTTTGAACGTGCGAGATTTCTCCGTTGTATGACTGGAGCAAAGTGTCTGGCCATATTCAACATTGCACAGTTTTCCTGACTGTGATTGATAAAGAGTGCGACCGACAGCAGTGAAGAATCGTGTCATAGCACTGCGCTTTACATATAACTCATCGCACATGTTCATCATCTCTACCATCCCAAATATCTCCAGAAACTCATCAGAATTCCATGTTGTCAGGAGTGATCCATCGGAAAAAATATTGTCCAAGGGATCATCGTCATGAAGCCCTTGGATTTCACGAAATCGCATTGCAATATGACTGGTTAACCATACACCAAAGCTGTCAATGAGCGTTTTGCGCAGACAGTCACCAAGAGTAGCGAGAGAAGTCTTGCATTGTTGCATATCAAATGGCAGTGGAAATGTTGGGAAATTTTCCGAGTGCTAGAACTGATAAACAAAGTGTCTCTAATTTACTGTAAGGAGCACATACCACATCTGCATGATCCGATACCAGCAACGCTTCAGTACATGGATCAGGATCAGGATCAGGTGCATCAGTACAATTTGGGACTTCTTCTGCTTTGACGCAAGCATCAACATCGTGTAATAGAGATTCAATATCTTCGCCTTGACCACATCCCTGTAATGCTCCGCAAAAATCATGTTCCTTGCATTTTTCATCGTGATAGGTCCTCCAATCGACTAGCAAGCTTACCCAGATCTTGTTGAGTGAGGGAAACAGAGCACTTATGAAATTTCAATATATCTGAAGAATGCCCATTCTTCAAGGATTCATACATAACTCCATGAGCCGTATACAAGGCCTCGCGACACTCATCATGAAATCCATAACTCGTGTGATCCAACCACAGGTAATAGTCCAGTGATGCAGATCTAAAGTCGCCATGCAATGGATTTTGGGACCCTTCAGCATCATCCACAAATGCAATTCGCACATCATGCAAATATTGCATAACAGAAAGATAAGTATTTCGCATGTGACCAGCTCCAATACTGGGCGAGCCTTCCAGGTGTTCCACAACTTTTCTGTAAATTCCAAACTTCTTGTTTAGGGCGTACAGGGGTAAGTGATAGTGAGGGGCTACTGGGCATCAATTGCGGGACTGTCCAGTGACCTTTAAGGTACACTCTCCGTCGACATCTTGAATGGTACCTTTGGCCTTCAACAACTGTCGCCCGTCGTAAAGGCTCCAATCGCGGAACAGACAGAATGGATTCATGAGGGGAGGGGGGGAATGTCTGCACGTGTGTAGATCGACCAATAAGCCATCATATGTATAATTTCGCAATAAAATCGGAACCAACCATCATTTTGTTTCACTAGCGAATGATGTCAAGCACTAAAATTTTAGGTCACCATAAAATTATCAGGAACAAGGTTATATGAACTATTTACGTGTAAAGATAAATTTGCATGTAATGGATCATGGGTAACACGCACCCCAAGCTATTTCTACCGATGGAATTGCCTGATACAAGATGTATAATATAGAAATGAAATTAATGTCCAAAATGAAACCTAGATCACGATGCCTGTACAAGTTAGACAGTAGTATCGAGGAATAATTTCATCCTCCTTAGGCAACAGTGCTTGATCTATCTCATCCTGCCATCCCTCAGGTAGTCGTCCAAGCATCTTTGCCTCATCCATGAGCACATCTGTCTGCATCAACAATACGCCATTCCCAACAACTCCACACGATCCACCTCGCCGAATTGGCACAGTCAAGAGCGACAGAAACTTTGGTTCAAAGTAGACATCTCGATAAATGGGTGACAGGCCTGCCCTCACATTTTTCTTCATTTGATGTCCAAGAGCTGCGACACATTCCTCATCAAACCACTTCTGACATTTCTTGCAGTATCACTGAAGGTTGGTTGGCGAGGAGAATCCAGGATCACATCGACAGCATCCACAATTACTGGCTGCCTGAGCATTCTGCATCTTTTGTCAGCTAAGGCACATAATGAAAAAATAAAAGAATTTAAATATACTGATGTGCACTTCTTCCGCAAGATTTGTGGACTTTGAAAACTTAATCTCAATAGTCCATCGGTTGTATAGTGTTCTCATGGGTATCTGAGGCTGTGTTAAGTCACCTTCATCATATGGCAAGATGGTTGCGTGATCTATCAAGCATGTAAATATATAAACAGAATAATTCAATCATCACTTAATACTTGCCCTCTACACAGTATATATTGACCACAGTGACATAATCACTTAGAACCAGCTCATACTCCCCAATGCAAGCTGCAAGACTATTTGAAAGAATTTGTCAAAATTACTTCAGTGCTGATGAATGTTTGAACTGGACATACTCGACACCTTCATCTTCTAAGTCAACTTTTCTATAATACCATCGTATTTTAAGCCACGCATTCTACTCTTGTTGCTTGAGGTGGATTTGGGTGCGGTCATAAATGCACTTACCTGGACATCTTGACTAGTATCCAGGGAGATCTGAGCTACCTTGCCATACCAATATGACATCACTGGCAGACTCCCATCTTTCATTTGAACTGCCCATTCGTCTAGGGGATATATTGCAAGGCTACCCATATATAACTCAGGATTTAGATTTAGTCAACAAAACATATTGATGCATACATACTCTTGCCCAACTCAAATGATCATCCTGCCATGACTCTTATCATCAGAGTCATTATTTATATCATGGACCCCTGGTAAAGAAACAAAAAAAGAGTTGAAACAACACCCAATGGCCATAAAATTTAACATACATTCCAGCGACCTGCATTTCCTCAACCGGTTCAGGTTAGGGGGATCATGATGCATAGGCGCCAGCCTTCTCTTTCTCCTTGTGTTGGATGCACAGCTGCTAATAGATGGACGATGGGACATCAAGGTGGGAGTTCAAATGCAAATAATATCAAAAGCGTCTAGCATTCAATGAAATAGGTACAATTCAGATGGAGTCGTTACATATTCCATAAATATGCATTCATCTCATGATCGGATCAAAAAAAAAAGAGCACAGCGTGATATGAGGGTTGGTCTTATGATATTCCCGGATAGTATTATTTCAAGGTTCCAGACCATCATTCCAGTAATATTAGGTATAATGCAGCAGGAGCCGTTTCATATGCCATAAACATGCATCAATCTAAGGACCGGATCAAAGAAAAAAAGCATAACATGACACAAGGGTTGGTCTTATGGCATGTCAGGTAGTTTTATTAATCATCTATGGAATTACATGGTACCAGACCCTGCTGTCAATCACATTGAACCAAAACCTAGAGTACTAACAAGAATGTCCAGCATCAAAGTAATTGTGGCAGGAGCCATCACATGCTTAGCATGATGCAATGCAAGGGTAGTGTAACACCATGCAAATGGATTAGTGAGATCAGACTATAGTTTATTTTCTATTGAATTGAATAGAAACCTTAGGACTGTTGACAGATTCCGAGGTCATGACGGCACAGGGTAAATAAATCTATGGGAATTACATATAGATTCTAGAAACTGATCGCTTAAGTTTTTCATCAAAGCCAAGGTTTTCTTGATCATAGTACATGCACATTGCAGAGAATACTGGGGTGAATATAATTACAATTTTTCTGTTGTGCAATTCATTGCTAACAGCACACAACTCAGATGGATGAAGAAGATTCTGTCGACATTCTACAACAAATACTTAAATCAAAAATCCTGGACTGGGACCCACATGGTTCAAGGATTGTGGAGATTACTGGTCGCACTGCTGAAGATTTGTATGAGGACGGACTGGACACTGGTACAAATATTGCAGCCCTATCCACAGAAATAGACAAGTGCAATATTGTGGGTGATGGTAAGGATGAGGTCCAAAAACAAAAGCTAAAGCGAGGACGGCCAAAAAAGCGAGTGATATAATGTCAGACAGGGAATGTTCGGGTGAATATAATCATAATTCTTCTATTGAGCAATCCATTACTCATGCAACAGCACATAACTCAGATGGACGAAGAGGATTATGTCGATATTCTACAGGAAATACTCGAATCAAAGATATTGGACTGGGACCCACATAGTGCAAAGATTTCAGGGAGTGGTGATCAAGCTGGTGAAGTTGTATGCCAGGATGCAGTGAACACTGGTACCAACATTGCAGCACTATCTACAGCAATAGAACAGTGCAATATTCAGGGGGATGTTAGGGATGAGGTCAAAAAAGAAAAGCCAAAGCGAGGACGTCCAAAAAAGCGAGTTGTGCACTGTCGTGAGTGCATGTGCAGCACCCCTATTTTGTGTAGCAAGTTGACACTTGTGTGCAGGTAGCAAGCTGGGTCCAACACTTCCGATGGGTGCATCCTCCCACAATATGCAAAATTCCAATAAATGATGCATCCGTGCCACAAGCAGCCCAGTTATAAACAATGTTCAACTAAAGGGCGACTTGATGCGCCACACGACGATGAATATAACATTAGAAAGTACCATATATGAAGAGGAACAGCAGGGGCAGAATGGTGAGGATGAAGAGTCCGATACAAATGAGATCCTGCAGCAGATCATGGCATCTGGCATCCTGGATTGGAATCCACATGGTTCATTTGTTGCAAAGCATATAGAAAACAATGGCCTGGATCTTAATCAGGATATGAGGAAGAAGTCGACAGGAATAGATGACAGGAGCAACACCCGACAGAAGGATCATTCAATGAACCATAAGGCACAGCGTCAACGTGGACGACCAGCTAGGAGAGCAAAAACACTTCGTGAGTCCTGGTACTGTATATGCACCTGCATATGCATAACCATTGTCATAGGCAAAAGAGGCAAGAAACTTGTGTCCATAGATCCAACACCACCACCTCATGAGCTGGGAAACAATCATTCCAGACCCATCATCCGTGCGACCAGCAACCCTGTGCAGGAACACCAGCATACAATGTCATATGTGGTCAGTCACAAGGACAACAATGACAATGGGCCATGCACAGAGGAGGGTGAAATCAGCCCATGCGTGTCTGCTAATAAGCGCCATAGGGGACGTCCGAAAAAGCGCGTTGTTGGTGCTAGAGCAAATAGTCAGTGATGTCTTAATTCTTCATTAAAGCCAAAGGTGTGAAACGTGGAATATGCAGCATTCAAACACCAGGTCATCCATCAATCAAGTTTCAATGCTCATGAGGTGGATGACAGTGACAATGAATACACAAAAATCCCAAGTCCATGTAAGCACTTACAATCAGTCGCCTCTGCTGCGCATGCACATGTTCATGATCTTGTGAAGGTAGTCCAGCACTGTCTGCAGGTAGCATACTGGATGATGAATACAGGCCTTCCCCACTCCCACAAGCTGCAGTTGTGTCTCCCCCGCCTGAACTGCAAGGATATGCATTAGCTGAACTTCCAGAAGAGGATATTGTTGGTGAGTGATTCTAAAATTTTGGTAGCTGGCAACATGCAAATAATACAATCAAAGTTCGTGAAATGGCCAAACCAGTTCTTTGGTTGTCTGCCTGGCAATATACAAGAACTCTTGCACTGGATAAATGGATCGATGCATCAGTTGCAAACTATTACCTCTTGCATGTGTGGTATCAGTCACTAAACAGGGAAAAAATGAGATATGTGGACTTGTATATGGCAAGGACCATGGACATGACAGATGAAGAAATAGATGTTTTCAGGAGGGCCCATTTCATGCCTCATGAAGGAATATGTCCAATCGTTCCTGTGGGGTTCATTATCCATGATTCTGATCACTTCTTCACTGTCATTTTCAACTTTGATGCAAGAAGAGCACATGTGCTAGGCCGTCACACTTCTTCTGATGCAATCAAGGCAGGCAGAAGAGATACAGATGAGTGGAATCAATGGAAAGGACCAGAATATTGGAGGCATATTGCAGCCCTTCATCATTGGGATGCAGGAGAAGTCACTGACATCTCTGTAACATCTCTTGATTGGATCCAAAATGGAGTTGACTGTGGTCCAATAGCTTGTTCTGTGCTGGAGCAATTTATCGACACAGGATTTGATGAGAATGGTCACATGCCATCATTTCCAATACCATGTGGACACCAAATACGCATTCAAATGTTGCATGTCATCGCAGGCCGCATTAAAACGAGCTGCAGCGACTATCTCATGCTCCTTGACAGCGCACCAGACTCTTGGACAGTAGACATACGAGGAGAGGACATCATCAATAATATTCAGAATGGACGGTACCATGCTGAATGTCATGAGCTTCTACGAAGAATAACTGTTGTTAGCTCCACCTGCTCACAATGTCGACGTCCAGTGCCCCCCCAGAATGATGAACACACCTTAAAGAGTGGGGAGGATGGAAATGGGGCCCCACTGTATCAGGACACTGTGGATGCTGAATCGAGTGATGATGAAGATGAACCTGGCACTGATTTGCCTGCAGATAGAAGGGCAACTCTTTCCAAGCTGTTAAAAGCAAACAAACAACTTGTTGGATCTCGGAATCGCAATTCTATTGTCCCTCATGCCATTGGAACACACATAGAACTCGAGCCAGACATACCATCTGATGTCGATGCTATCATCGACTTGCAACGCTCTGCATCTGCTTCAGCATCTCGCAGGCGAGTGAAGAACTGGAACCTGGGAAGCAACAAGCGTTTTTCACGTCCAACTGCACCTCCATCCCTAGCTGCATATGCAGGTAGGAGATGGCTCCAGGATGATCATACATTCGATGATTATGAAGGTGGACCTACAATTGAGATGTTGATCGCCCCCAGGGATATTAACCTGACAACGACATTTCATACCAGGGGAATTCAGCTCTCCACTACCTGGGTGAACTGGGTTGATCATGGCTATCACATCACTCCTAGTTCATTCCACATATTCTATCAATGTGACCCCATATCCACCATGGCCCATATCATTCCTATTTGAACAACTGACTCATATGATCCATCAAATCAGGTTCCAGATCATGTGACAGGGGAATACAGCCTTCAACGGCAAGGGTCCACTCAGAGAGGTCAGCGCACGGAGGTTACAGATGTCGAAATCATATCTGCATCTTTATTTGTCGACTCTGCCCAAGATGATCCCCCACTTCATGAAGAATGTAGGTTCGGACACAATGCATTTGTGTGTGGTCACGCAAGTCATGGTTTTAGTGATGGCCCTGCCTTATATGTTGACCTCAAAAGAGATGCAGTGAAATTTACAGAGGATGAGATAGAGACCTCTGTGGACATCGATAGCATCATTTGGACTACTTCAGAGGACCCAAATATCAATTGTAAAAAAAAATCCTCCCAACCTGGGCATCCTGACTGGCTTGCTGAACCACATGCTTCATTCGACCACGTCAACTCCCATCGTCTATGACTTTCATGTTCGCGAATCCCTGGCACTCCTTGAATATAGAAATGTCCTTGAAACAGCAGGGATGTTTTTTCTACAGGACTTTGATCTTGCCAGCGACACCTGCTTAGAGGAAGTGCAGCAAATAGATGATGTAAATGTGCTGGCGCTCATGGGAGCAAATGCAAAGAGTTGGAGGGATAGAGCAGTAGAAAAAATGGGTGCATGCCAAAGTACAGAGCTGGAACTGCAGGACTATCCTCTTGGTCGAACACCAACATGGGCTCGACTCAAGGCAGCCATTGCAAGCTCGCCTGCAATTATCATGAGACCATGGTCATGGTCACCTCGGTTTTCCAACACCGAACTTTCCGTTGGACGATTGATAATCATGTTGTCATATACCATACATTCAGGTCTGATCCATGGACATCTGGACACCCAATCAACATCCATCCATATCTAATCCATATCCATATCCGACTCAGTCCATCCATCCGATCTGATCCACTCATCCGATCCATGTCCATATCCGATCCGTGTCCATATCTGATCCATGCTCATATCCGAAACTATTGCCGCGCACCTGCGCGTTACTCCTTTTAGGTTAATACCTGTGTCCGGCTTTCGGTTATCTCTGCACCTCTGGCTTTCGGTTATCTTGACTTCCGTCTTGATAAGATATTTCATACAAGTCTTATTTCCGAGTTCATAAGCCTTGTGTTCCGCAATGCCTCAAACATAGCCTCGGACTATCCTTACTTGCCTTCCGGCATGCTACCTACAGTATATAAACTTATAGTACAACTCCTGCAGACCTCAGTCTGATTCATTGTTCCTACTTCTGTATATTCCTTTGATTACTCTGTATCCTGTTATCATGTCTATATAACTCCGTCTCCGTTCTTGCACTTGGGCTCCGGCCCTTGTAAGCTTCCAACTCAGGCCTATGGGATCACTCCCTAGGCTGGAGCTTTGATCCTATGTCCTATAATCTTTTCGGACTTCGTCCATCTCTGTCTATCACCTGTTTCACCTCCGACTCTACCTTTGGTAGTCTTATACTGTCTGTTTCTATTCCGGACCTTGTCCGGAGTAGTCTATACTATCTCTACACCATATCCGGACCTACTCCTCTCTAGTAGCCAACACTCCCTCTAAGATCCGCAGAGCTATGCTCATCCGATCATCCGATCATCCGCTCCTCTGCTCCTCTGCTCCTCCGCTCCTCCGCTCCTCCGCTCCTCCGCTCCTCCGCTCCTCCGCTCCTCCGCCCTCCCCCCCCCCCCCCCCCCCCCCCCCCTCCTCCGCTCCTCCGCTCCTCCGCTCCTCCGCTCCTCCGCTCCTCCGCTCCTCCGCTCCTCCGCTCCTCCCCTCCGCTCCTCCGCCCTCCGCTCCTCCGCTCCTCCGCTCCTCCGCTCCTCCGCTCCTCCGCTCCTCCGCTCCTCCAAGCTCCGGACCTTCGGACCCCTAGTCCTTCGGATCCATCCTATCCTATCCTCTGACATCTATGGATCATCTTTCCCTCCAGAGCTCTGCTCCTATCCTGCCCTGGACTTTGTCCAGCGGTCCATCCTTCATCCGTTCTACTTGGAGCTTGTTCCAGTAGTGTTACCATTACTCCCTACCTTCCAGAAATAGTTCCGGCGCATTCCCGCGCTCATCCGGAAGTCCATCGGAGCTCTGTCGAGCTATCCTGCCTTAGAGTTCGTCCGGACCCTCCATCCAGACTTCACCAGAACTCTCCCTTGGACTTCATCCGAAATTAAGGACACATACTCGGGTAAGGGGCACAGCGTACGAGCTGAGGCCAAGCCCCTTTGACTTTACAACCCTCTGGTACAACCCCATGTAAGACCAGGACTTCTTACTAATCTCCGGTTTTGCATGGTTGTAACACATGTTTACCAGGCATATGTGGCTCATGCTTACTCCTGAAGTCTTCAAAGGCATCCGACCCCACCCCAACTCACTTCAGGAGGCAATGAGGTGCTGGACAATCACGAGTGTAGATGACACCCTTGCTGCAGTGACATTCGAAGCATGCAATGCTGGGCTGCACGATCGTACAGGTATAACTCCAGGTCGCATGGGTCCAAGGTCCAAAGCATTTGCGGACAGGTGCTCACTATTCTTTCCTGATGCTGGAGCCTCCAATAAAGACAAGGCTCAGTGGTCTGTGCTATGGGATGCAGATGGATACATTGCAGAGTTTCACAGGATGATGAAGACCCGGGATGAGGATCAGCAGGCATTGCTGAAGCAAGGGTTATGTGATGTATTTTCACATCTTCACTGCCTTCCTGCGAGCACTGCAAGGGTGTGGACACAAAAGAATGATGCCATCGTATTCATTACAAATCCTGCATTTTACAGAATCGACTGTATTGGGAGGGGGCAGAGAGTTACAGGAGAGCTCCAAAAGCACGTCATGCGATGAAGCTGATCAAGGGAAAATGTATCTTTGCAGCAGACCTGATGGACTCACAGCCATTTGACAGCGATGGAAATCTGAGAAGGAGGACAGAGAGGCAAAAGTGTCGAGAGTTTAACAGAAAGATGACTATGGCTAAGAAAAACAAGAGAGTTTCACCACCACCACATCCTTGCAAGGCCAGGCCATTCCCTATGGACGTCATTGTGGGAGAAGACGAACAAATGGACATAGATGATGCAATGGAAGGAGATGAAACGATGGATATAGATGAGGCAATGGACATAGATTGACTGATGGATAGTGCTAGTAGCTACTCATGATACTTGGATGGGATGAATATCAAATATGAATCACTGGTATAGAAGCATACAAGTTGCACTTCTGGAACCAACATGGAAATGATGGAACTTGAACCAAGCAAGCTCCCAAAGGCGAAAATCATTGGTACCATCAGCAACAGTATGACCTCCACAAAGGGGTGACAACAATCAAGAATGCCCCCAGAATTACCAAGTCAAAAAGCCCACAGAAGCAAAAATAGTTGGTGCTATTAGCAACAGTGCGACCCCCATAAAAGGGTGATAACCAACCAAAAAAAAGGCACCATAAGCGAAAATAGTTGGTACTGTTATCAACAGTTTGATCCCCAATCAGAAAAGTCCTCAGACTCACCAAGTCAAAAAAAAAACCCCGGACTGTTAGCAACAGTTTGACCCCCATGAGGGGTGGCAACCAACTGGAAAAGCCCTCAGAATCACCAAGTCAAGAAAACTCCAGAAGCAAAAACAGTTGGTACCATTAGCAATGGTTTGACCCCCATGAAGGAGTGGCAACCAACAAGAAAAGTCCTCAGAAGCGAAAATAGTTGGCACTGTTAGCAACAGTTTGACCCCCATGAGGGGTGGCAACCAACCAGAGAAGCCCTCAGATGAACCAAGTCAAGAAAGCCCCAGAAGCAAAAACAGTTGGTACCATTAGCAATGGTTTGACCCCCATGAAGGGGTGGCAACCAACAAGAAAAGTCCTCAGAAGCGAAAATAGGTGGTACTGTTAGCAACAGTTTGACCCCCATGAGGGGTGGCAACCACCAGAAAAAGCCCCCAGACCCACTAAGCAAAAGATGCAACATTTAGATAGTGATAGAAATTGAGTGAGTGGTGAGGAAGAAAGAAGGAAGAAAGAGACAATTTTTGGTTCAAGTTGAGCGCATTTTTGCTTATTAAGCATTGCCAAATAAAGCCCATCACCTGCAAAATCAAGACAATATTTGTAGTCCAAGTTGACCGCATTTTTGCTTATAATCAATTGCCAAACATGGCCTATTAGCTGAAAATTCAAGAAAGAAGATTTGTGGTTCATTTCATGTTAGAGTCATGCTGTCCTCTTTCCCTACCAACTGTGCCCAGAGGCCTGATTTTATGTAGATACTGATGCATTAAAGCATGCTCATCGCAATTTATGATCTTGAAGATGGATTGAAGATAGTCCCAGAGCATTCCCAGCACATGGGAATATAAACATGTCAGTTTGCCTGATACCTCCCACAAAGATCGATTTTTCTAGGCTTCCCATGACTCGCTTAGTCTTCAAACACATTTTTCCTGGGGGATTTTGACATCCCTGAAGACGATGGTCAAAGCCATTTGTCCAGGAAAAATCGTGTTCTTGAGATATGCAAGGTGCCCCTCCCCTCTCCTACTGGACATATCTTGTTAACATGCAAATACCGATGTATACATGGCTGTTCCTATTGTTTTTGGATGCTACAAATCGATTACAGATGGTCCAAAAGCATTCCCAGCATGTGGGAATCTAAATATATATCAGTTTTCCTGGTGCCCCCAACAAAGATTGATTTTTCTAGGCTTCCCATGACTTGCTCAGCCTTCAAACTCATTTTTCCTGGGGGCTTTCGATGTCCCTGAAGACGATGGTCAAAGCCATTTGTCCAGGAAAAATCATGTTTTTGAGATATGCAAGGTACCCCTCCCCCCTCCTACTGGTTATATCTTGTTAACATGCAAATACCAATATATATATGGCTGTTCCTATTATTTTTCGATAGTATAAATTGATTGGAAATGGTTCCAGAGCATTTAAGGCCTGTGGGAATATAAATATGTCAGTTTACCTGGTACCCCCCACAAAGATCGATTTTTCTAGGCTTCCCATGACTTGCTTATCCTTCAAACTTATTTTTCCTGGGGGCTATTGACATCCCTGAAGATGATATTGAAGCCCGTTTGTCCAGGAAAAATTGCATTCTTGAGATAGATATGCATGACCCTCCTCCCCCCTCCTACTGGTTATATCTTGTTACTGTGCAAATACCGATATATATATGACTGTTATTATTGTTTTTTGATGCTAGAAATCGATTAGGAATAGTCCCAGAGCATTTCAAGCCTGTGGGAATCTAAATATGGAAGTTTGCCTGGTACCCCCCACAAAGATCGATTTTTCTAGGCTTCCCATGACTTGCCTATCCTTCAAACTCATTTTTCCTGGGGACTATTAACATCCCTAAAGATGATAGTGAAGCCCGTTTGTCCAGGAAAAATCATGTTCTTGAGATATACAAGGTCCTCCTCCCCCCTCCAACCTCATATATGATGCTGTACTTCCATTTGACCTAAGGCCGATACTGTAAATGATGTTCCTAGTGTTTTTAAGGCCTACTAATCGATTGGTGATGGTTTCAGACTCTCTGGAAGTCGTTAATATTGAGATTTGTGTTATGAGCGAAAATAACAGTATTTTGCCTATATCTCCATATCCAAACCGCCGTTTTCTTTAATTCTTGGCTCATATCCTTCCTGAATATACCCTCTATGATATGTACCAGCCAAGAAAGAGATATTTTTTTCGAAGTTTGAAACCTATTTCTGTTTTGACCATATAAATCTCGCTGAAATTAAAGGTGCTGATATGATTGAGCATTTTTTCACTGAAATGTTTAAACAGGCTGGCACAAGGGTCTTTGTAATGTCGGCATGGCGGGACAGCAGAGGCAAACTGATGTTAGGAGTGTGAGTGTCATGCAAGTTGGACTATTGTTGATCAAAGGTCTAATATCTGTGATCAATTTGGCGGCACTGAAAGCTTTATGAAGACAAGGAATTGGGATAAGATATTCATGCTGGCATGGCAGCAATATGCTGGGGAACAATTCAGTGAGATGCCCAGCTTCTGGTCCTCATTGATGTCCTAACAATAAGCAATGATCAGATGTCCAGGATGATAAAGCTCGAGCAGGAAATCAATAAAGGATGGATGGTTATCTATATGGACAGTATCCTGAGACAACTATGGAAGAACACAAAGAATGAACTAGGCGTGTGTTGATGAAAATATGACAGGAACATCTATTTTTGAAACTGGAAAAATGCACTTTCGACGCTGATGAAGTGGAGTATCTCGGTATGATTATACGACCTGGACAAATTGCTATGGACAATGCCAAGACAAAGGGAATTGCTGAGTGGCCTACACCTAAATCTGTTAGAGATGTCCAATCTTTCCTTGGATTCTGTAACCTCTACCGCACATTCATCTCCCATTATTCTGATGTTGCACGACCTCTTATCGATTTAACCAAGAAAGATACTCTATTTTCCTGGTTGACCCAATGCCTCCCTCATTGCAACAGGTGCTGTCCTTTTGCAGACTGATGAAAATGGCGTGTATCATCCATGAGCTTATCTTTCCCAATCACTTAATCCCGCAGAACAAAACTATCATATATTTGATAGGGAACTACTCGCTGTAATCCATGCTCTGAATGAGTTGTCCAGCTGCTCCCGTCATCCGACTCCATAGTTCTGGGTTGTCCTTCCCACTGTCAACTCAGTCCATCTGCAATGACGTTAAGTTTGCCTGGTATGTGGTGCACATCCACGATATGATGTGCTAACATGCCATCTCTCCATCTTGCGCAAGATTGTCTGTGCAAAGGCTATCTGCATGTATTTATATGTGGATTGACGTGGAGCATGAATATCAGAGATAGCATGAATGAGGTATGAAGTCAGATAGCCAATAGAAGGACACATGCTCGTGGATGAGTCAGAGGCATATGAACCAATGAAAGTGCGCATGCATGAAAGGGAGTCATAAGTGCAAAGCTGAAAGATAAAGGGTACGAGTCAAGAGAGGTAAAAAATGGAAAGAGATAAAGCAAAGGATAGCATGTTTTGAAGCACAAGGGAAAGGGCATAGCGCAGGGAGCGCGCATGAAGTGCAAGGCATGGGAATGAGCGCAAAATATGTGAAGAGCGCAAAGTGCGTGCAGAAGGCGAAGTGCATATGAGGGATGCGCATTTAGCAGCGATGGAGGAGGTGGGCATAGGTGAGGTATGGTGTGATATGGGCAAGCCAATGATTGTAACAAAGAGCCATAAATGATGACCTTCCAGGAAGGCACACTTTTGTGTGATTGTAGAGCATTCCAGGAAGGCAAGCTTTTGTACACTTTCAGAGTGCCTTATGAGCTGTACCACTCTAAGAGATGTTGGCCTTCCAGGAAGGCAATGTTCTTGTGCACCTTGTGACTTGCATTACTTCGCTTTTTTAGAGGTTTTTGGCATAAAAAAGGCAATTATGTACCACTCTAAGAGATGTTGGCCTTCCAGGAAGGCAATGTTCTTGTGTACCTGGTGACTTGCATCACTTCACTTTTTTGGAGCTTTTTTGGCATAAAAAAGGCAATTAGGGAGCTCACACACTTCTGAAATGGGGTTCCAGGAAGGCAAGATTTTGTGGGCTTTAAATGTGCTTTGTGACTTGCATCATTTCGCTTTTCTGGAGCTTTTATGTGATGCTTGCAAACTTTCACCTGTGCATTCAGGAGTATGCTTTTCTGCAGCAGAGCTTCTGTCTAGCTTTCTAGCTTTTGCCTGCACATGCAAATATGGAAGGAGGATGCTGTCTTACTTTTGCTCACGCATACAAAAAAGGAAGGAGCATGCTTTCCTCCTGCCATATTTAGCAGGTGCTTCCAGCCTGGCACCCTGCCAGGCGAGATTAAGAATATTAGGTGCTGACATGACTACTTGCATTGGGCCTGTGGATTGATGGATGACACAAGGCCTATTGACTCTGGACATCATCTCTGCATTGGAGATCAAGTACCACAACCCTAAGAATCTCATGGATGATGCGATCAATTACATGTTGGAGATTAGATAGGTCATTCTGAGGTGTTACTTTGTAGGCCTGCTCTTGTTGGGGGCTGATCTCTTTGTGTGTATATACGCTTGTATAACTACTGCAATTGATATTGATGACTTCCTTAATTGCATTGGGTGGTTCAAGCACGCCGACTTAGAGTTACTAGGATATGACAAGTCTATCACAAGAGATGACCGCAGCTTCAAAATGGCCTTGTAAGAAGAAGCCAAGTCAGCACATGGAGCAATTCCTCAGTTGAACACTTTTCCGCAATGCAATTGCAATTGCAATGAAGGCAGAATGTGATAGTCCCGGAGTGGGCCAAAATGGGTTCCTTACAGCTGTGGACAGATCCTGTGCAACACCAGAAGAGGATCCTCGACTATGAGATGTTTGAGCTGTTGATTGATTCATGCAGGAGGACGCTGGGGCAATCAGTGTGAAATGCTGAACCTTGACCCACGCTGTGCTCATTCATTGGTGTGATAAGAGAGATGATACTTCTAATGATGAGTTGATGATGCTCAACAGAGGTACTTGTCATCCATGATGCAAATGTAGACAGATTCAAGTTTACTCCCCCTGTTGTGCCCCACCTTTATGATTCTGGAGCTTTGGTACTAACCCCGTCATCGCTGGGACCGCTTAGACTTCCACTGGTAATACCTCGGATAAACCCTATCTCTGGCCGTGCATCTGGCAGTTTTGGCATGATTCCATACTTGTTTGCATCCAGTATGTTTAACATTATTCCTTCCATCATGCTCACAGAAGACATTAGCACACTAATTTTCCTTGTTTCATTTTGTAGCAATCTGTGATTGTCTGGAACAGTGACCTAATATGATACTTTGTTGTTTGTAAGTAAGTGAAATGTCAGTCATTTGGCTGTAACCCCTCCATTGACACTAGTTCCATTGGAGGCATATACATATCAACATATGGGTTTAACCAACTGACTCACCAGCCTCCATTGGTACTTGTTCCATTGGAGGCAACTCAACTCATATAAAGTAAAATAGGACCTCCCATCTTCTGAAATAACCCCTTCATAACCCCAACCGATATACTTAATAGCTATATAATATGATATGTCTGTCAAATGACCTTTAAGCATCCAAATATAATACACAGCAGAGGTACAGACCTGTAATCTACAAACTTCTGGCAGAGACGGATGAGCATGCGGTCGAGCCAGCGTAAAACATCTGGTGAGTCGTCTATTTCAGCCTTGAACACAGCTATCCTTGCCATAAGTACGGCAGCGGCTTCTTGGTCGAAGGACGAAGCAATGCTAGGAGAGTTCGCTTCTGCAAAATTCCGAGCGATTGTTGGTGACACGCAAACGCATTTGCCCCGACGAGTGCTGATGATGGGTAACGAATTGAATGAGACCCCTTGATCCGGGGGACAATGGCTGGCCCGCAGGAGTAACGACCTCGAAGTAAATGGCAGCAGATATCCTAGGTGTGATGGAGTTGATTCGCCAGGCTGATGTTTGACCCATACCGATTTCCGTCTCGCCAACGCAGGCAGATTTCTTCCAATGGAGATTGCATGTCCGATAAGGCCAGAAACCTTCAGTTCTTTAGCTGTCTAAATAAATTCAAGTCAAAAAGTTGTGTAGAGTATGCGAGGCGACTTGCCTGTACGTCGAACGTCGCATTAAAAACCCATCTGCAAGATGTCCTGGTCGTCCTTATTGAACACGCGCAGGAAGCTTTGCTTGAAAACTAACGTGGCAAACGAATCAAATAGGACGATGACGCCGTTCGTCGAGTTGGGTAACGACTTCATCTCCAGCAAGCCCACTTGATCCATGCAGCCAGCAAATAGATCGACAGCGTGACCATTATTGGATGCTCTCTTCGCCGGACCTTCATAGAACTAAAACAGAGAGAACTATGATGCTATCGAACATTGTTTCACTAATCTAGGACAAACCTTTAATGCACATTTGTAGTGCTTGACGCTGTCCCGTTCGATGTCGTGATGAGAGCGGATAGGTTCCTTGAGTTCGCTACTGACAATTATGCCTGGACCCTCCGTTGCAGGTCCGCCCGCGAAAACCATGATACGTGAGCCCGTGTTAAGGAAAGTCGTCTGAGAGATATGTTGTCACGCGTAACTCTTCTCACCACAATTGCTATACACACCTCCAGGGGTCCAATGGCTAGATAAGTCGACCGCTCGACCAGCCTTGATATGTAGGTGTTTGCTTGATCCAACTAATCAGTTCGTCCCGCCGCACCTTCATACCTTGATCTGCCGACTGAACTTTTGTCTTCTTCCCATCTACGAATTCCCACTTTTTGCTCTTTAACAGTCACCAAACCTTCCTTGAGCTCATCACCGCCCAAAATTACAGCAAAAGGAACTTCATCCTTTCACCAGCCATGAACTGCGCAGTGAGCTTCAGTTTCCTCTTTGCAAGGAAGTCAGTCTGAAAAAAAAAAAGAGTTAATACATGAATTGGAAAACGACAATTTGACTAACCTTTATGCCTGCTTCCCTGAGTTCCTGCACGAGTGCAATCCGCTCTTCCAACAAGCCATCACCAGCAGCCAACACGTATACCATGGTCTCTTTACTCTGCATCCTCTTCTCGACCCACTTTGGCCACACAATTGCAAAGATACGGTCAAGACCAATACTGACCCCAATACACGGGAGCCCTGGTGCCTTCTTCCCTTCAGCAGCGGCAGCGGCAGTGAACATACCAACCAGGTTATCGTACCGGCCACCAGCAGCAATGGACCCGACACCAACCTGC